>VZTD01002137.1:91538-264955 GCA_013397725.1 Rhagologus leucostigma
TGCATCATCTCTGGTGCTCTGGTGCAGGGTCTGGGGACCCCTTTGGGGGGCCCTTTGCTGGGCCATGACACCCCCTCTGCTGTGGGTGAGCTCCCCCCGGGTGCAGGGCCCCTCAGCTGGGCTCCTCTGCACAGCGGAGGATGGGCGGTCACTGCCCCTCTCACCAGAGGCTTTTCCAGCACACACCCAAGGCCTCTCTTCCCCACCCTTTGGTGCGAGGGTCTGTGTGAGCCTGGCCAGCTGATAGCCCCGGGGCTATGGTCTCCACCTCAGAGGTGTTAAGCTTAGGCTTTGTGAATGTCCCCAGCCCTGAGTTGTTACTTTATCTTATCTTCATCAGCGAGCAGTGTAAGGCCTCAGTCAGGGCCCCTTTCAGGGTGCCGTAGTCTTCTCTGCAGCTTTTGCAACACAGTTTTAAAAGTCCTTCATGAAAAAGTTTAAGTCATAAACTGTAATATTTCAGTCTCTGACAATTGATTGGGAAGTAAATTGACTGGATTAAGTGTTGAGAATGTATTCTCATCCGAGCAAGGTTACAAGGGACAAAGTCCAGCTCTGCACTGCAAGGAAAAAGGACACTTGCAGGTGGCCTGTCTCACAGGGTGAGTCAAACACAAAGATAGGGGGCAGAGAGATCTTTGAGGGAAAAGATTTTGAAGCAGTTAATTTTGAAGCAGTTAATTTTATATTTACTTTATAAAATATCCTTATGGGAGTAACCAGATGAGAAAAAGTGAAGTGGAGGCAGAGGCGGAGAGAGAGAGAGAGAGGAAAGATGGAAAGAGAATGAAAGAGTGTTAAGGACTGAACGGCTCAGAAAAAATAACAGAACATAAAAAAAGTCCATAGAGAACACAGGACCAGCCTAAAAAAATAAGAAAGAAAATAAAGTACCAGGCACAAGGAAACTAAAAGATTAGTTCCAATCCATGAAGTAAAACATGGGCATGGAGGCAAAAGTGAGAGATGCACAGGTGAGGACTGTGTTTGATTTCAGTGACGTGTTATGGACACATCTGCTATGTCTCATACCCAGCTGCACGTTACCTCACTCCTCTGTCTGCACATGAGACTCATCTTATGTGAAAGCTTCTGGTAAATCACAGAACTGTGATTTTCATTTTTTCACAAGCCTTATCATGTTAGTCCTCCATGAAAAGAGTGCTGCATGCATCCCTGCCCCAGCTGATTCCCCTTGGATACCTGAGCACAAACACAACCCCACAAATTTCAGAGCATCTCCATTCCCAAGGAGGGCTACTGATCCCACCCCAGAAATCCTGCTGGACTCAGCCACTGTGTTCATCCTCAGACCTGATAAGGCCTCAGAGCCCCAGGAGCCTCACAGAGAGCCTCTCTAAGGGCGCAGTTGGTGGAAAGGCAAGGAATATGGAGAAATGTGTTTTTCCAAGTTGGACTGCCTCAGAAGCAGCACACCACAACTGCACTATCAATTATAAATTGAAAAAATACCGAATAATTGCTGAGGTTCCTAGTCTATGATTAGGCAGAGACCTTAATTTATGCTTGCCTATATCCAGAGGATGTCTCTTACTCAGGGCTAAGCTTTTTCACAGGGACTAAAAGAGAAGCAGATTTCATCACAGCAATGTACTGAATTGCACTGTTAAAACCAGCAGCTGCTACAGAGAAAGTTTCCTGCAGGGACCACTGATGAAACAGCATCCTCTTTCAGGCAGTCTTGATGGAAAGAGGAGATAAATCCTCACTTTTTGTGCCTTGCTCTGTCTCAGCTTCCTTTGGACAAACCATGCTGTGTTGAGAGCATGAGGCCATACCCAGAGAGAGAACGGGGGATGAGGAGGACAGACACAGCATGAGGAAGCTGGAGGGGAAACTCTCCCCTTGTTTCCTACTCCTCACAAGATCAGCACTTCGACATGCCGAGCACCTGCAATCTGATTTCTGAGGTGAGGCTCCCTCCACAGATTCACTGTTTCCCTTCTTCATCTGTGCAGGAGTACAGGGTGGTATTAAGGGTGTATAAATAAATAAAATTTAAAAGGCTCCCCAGCTTCAGTGATGCATCACCTGGATGTGTTCTGCATTCACAGCAGTTAATTGTCCTCCTCTAAAAGACAAAATCCAAAGTAAAACAGCAACAAGGGATGTTTAACTATTTTTAAATCAAATTAATTATTATGTAAGTAAAGAAAAAAGGTCATCAAAACTACCAGCCTCCTCCTGGACTTAAAAGGTTCACAAATTCTGTTTCATTAATGACAGAAGCAATGACTTCCCTGTAAGGCAGTTAGATGTCTCTCTGTTTAGCAGAACAAGAAAGACAGAGAGTTAAATTAGATCTCTTGCTTCAGAAAGCATCAAAGAACAATTTTTACAGCACATGTTAAAGAGATTTGTTTGTGTAGTCTAATATATTATTATATTATATTAAATGCACTTTCCAAATATATATCCTCCTCCTGTCCTTGTGCTTCTATGAGATGTCTATTTACACTAAATTATACACCTCCAGAATAATAAAATCCTGCTATTCTTACTTCAAAGACTTTTCTTGAGCATGAGCTGGAGACTTTCATCAAATATTTCACATCACCTAAATGTTATTGCATGTAAGTGTCTTCAGAACACTAAAGAAATCTCTCTCCAAGCTTTTACTTAGTTGAAGCAAGGACCTGCAAGATATAGGCAGAATTACTTTCCTAGGACACAGGCTTAGCATGGCTTCAACCAGAAGGACTCTGTGTTTTATCTCACCTGATGCAACACTTCATCTTAGTCTTAATTCACATTTCACTTCTGGTAACCTCTAGGGCACCTTTAATGACTACTGGAAATCTTCTCTAGCAGGCTGTACATTTTAGGAAGAAATCCTTTGACTGCAGTCAATGGCTTCTGGCTTCTGGAAAGGTTTTACTCCTTGTTTCCAGCTGCTACGTTCTTGGAAACACTCCTCAGTGCTTCTGTGATACACATATAGTGGCTGTAAAAATGCAGCTCCACTGCAGGGGTACAGCCGTAAAGCCAAGCCAAAATCTCTCATTTCTCATTCTCATTCGCTGCTGTTTTATTTGCCTTGCCTGTCACCCCATACTGCTATGCTCATAGGACATGTACTCACACGATGAGTAAAAAGCTGTACTGATGTAAGACACCTGAGAATCAGTCTCAGCAGCCAACAAGCGGGGTTCCCGACTAGAAGACTGTCTTGTGAGAGGTCACACACTGCCCATGCTCCACAGACAGATGTTAACACTCTCCCAGGAGGCACCAGCCAAAGCATTTTCCCAAGTTTCCATCAGGGGTAAGAGTCTCTCCTCCACTTGCAGAATTAGAAAAGCACATCTGAAGAGTCTTGAAATTCATTCTCCTGTGGAAGAAGAAGTTGTGCTTCTTAAATAACAACAGCACCGTTGCAGCAGTATAACTTACACGTTTCCTAACTCTGGTGCCTCTGGGGCGCTGCCTCTATTTTGCATGTGAAGGAATAGTGAAGCAAAAACCTGCCGTCTGTTCTGGATCAGAGCAGAGCAATGCCAGCCATGGAGCCAGCTGTTCTGACTCCCTGCTCTAAGACCATGCTTTGTTAGTCTTTTAGACCAAAAGGCCACTGCTAAGTGAGAAAGAAGGAGAGCCAGAGATGTGTTACTATGGACTGGCTTTCCTGGTCTTCCCAGAGCAGAGCACAGGCCATTCCATGGCACTGTGGGGTCAGGAAAGCTGCAGTGTCCACAGCACGGCAGTACCTGCCCAGTCCATCCAGCACACACCAGGGTGCAATTTTTTACGTTTTTACTACTCTGCAAGATGTTTTCTCAGTGTGCTTCTCACCTTTACAACTAGAACCAGTTCTGAAATTGAATCTTAGAATTAAAAATAAAAAAACGCAAAACAACAACAAAACCATTTTGGCAAATGTGACACAGATGTATGTCCTTGAATACTCACGGTAGGCTTCTACCTCATTTCTAGAAGATGCAGTTTTAGGGATCCCATTTTTCATAGGACAGTTTGGCTTTCATTGAACTCCCTCAGGGCATGTCACAAACTTGGTGTTTGAATCATCCCTCTGTACACAACTTGAACTTGTCATAGCACATGAACACAAGACATAATGCATCTACTTTCTCTCTCTTTTATTGTTTTAATTTATTTATGCATAATTTTCTCCTGGATTTTTAATAGCAATGTAATTTTTTGTTGTTGTTTAACCAAAATATTTTCCTTTTTTTTTTCTGTGTAATGATGTAATGAATGTAAGGGTCATTGGATCAGACTTGTAGATTTAGCCAGTGCCATTCTAGCCCAGACAGAAATAAAAGAAATATTTTCCAATATGAGGCCCTCATTGTAAGCCTGGGACCAAGAAAGTAAATGACATGGGAAGCAACATTTCTGAAGTTACAGGACCAAAAGCCCCAAAATTACACTGATAGGATATTTTTAGAGCAGATAGCTAAGGATGCCAGGATTCCCATTCTCTAGATTGTTTTCTCTTACTTTTGAAACTGTCTACTTACTACACAGTGTTCAGTGGTGTTAAAGAAGTGTTTACCCCTCTCTCTAGAGCTGAGTCAGTGGTGGTGACTTCTGGGACACCCCACTTGAAACTGTGCTTTGAGCAGAGTTTACTGAGCAGCTGGTGGTCTGACTGCAGGCTGAAGTACTGCTGCAGGCCTGCCTTTGCAACTCAGAGGTATGGTATACACTTTCTAGGTGATATTAATACCAGCGCTACTAGAAACCGCAAGAAATTATTGTGGTTTGCAGTTTCATTCCAAGGTCTCAACTCAATCCAGACATTTGTTTCAGGTCCGCACATTTTTTCAGGAGACCTGGACAAAATTCTCGAAAAATTGAGTTACTTTATTGTTTGTAATAAATAATAATAATAAAAAAATTTAAAACAAAAACCCAAACCTCAATCAAATCCCAAAAAATTGGAATTTACAAAAGGAGAAGAAACCTGGTGTCTTTAATCAAATTTCTGTATACAATTTCTGTGTGTGATACACATCTTCACACAGCATAACCTTTAAAGAGCTAGAAACAAGTAAGGTGATGTTTGTGAGGAGAAATCATATGTTTTATTTCAGCAGTTGATCAAGTTGGAAAAGGCTGGGGGCATTCAAGCTCTTCACTAAGTCTGAAATGGAAACTGGAGACTTCAAAGCTTCAAATCTCGTGACAGATGTGTGAAGTGGCTTGACTCTGTCTGAGCAACAACATGAATCCTAACCACACATAAAGGCCCTCCAAGGCCACACCATCAGCATCCTGCATCCTACAACCATTCCTCCTTGAAGGTGGTGTGCTTCACCCCATGCCTGACCTGGCAGAAACCACACAGGGGAAAGGGAACAGCCACCATGCACTGGGGTGAACTCACATGGACAATGGATAGACCTCTTACCAGGAGGAGAGCTCTTCTCAGGCAACAGCTGTTGTAGCTTTTCAATCCCAGCTCTCAACAAAAAGCTATAAACTATTTTAAACTAATGGAACCCTTCAAGATGCTAGAAATTGTGGATTTAGCTGGTTATTTTGTCCAATCTGATTACCCCTTCTAACTTCTCTCCACCTTCTAGTGTCTCTTTTTCCCTTGCAATAACCACATGATCAACTGTCCAACTCCAGTATCCCACCCTTCGCTTCACAGAACCAGTGGTGCTCATACACAGGTGGGTCATGCAACCACCCTGTCTAGTGAAACAGGAACAGGTTGTCCCCACTTTGCTCTCAGCATTAACATTTACTGCCTCTGTTTCAAATCTGATGTTCAGGGGATATCAAGGCAAAGGAACACCCTATCTGCCTTAGCTAAAACATGATCAACTTCACAGATAAAAGTTTGTCTGTCTCTCTCCTCTTTCAATGCCTTTCTTTGCTTAGGAAGAGCCCTTGAGTATCCTGTGAATGCAACTCAACAAAATGGCAATGCCATCCCTGTCTTTCTTCTGAGTAACCAGCCAGAATCTGCTTCTCTTATACTCAGGTCATGTTAGGTGTTCTTGCTCTACAGCCCTTTTATACTGAGCTGTTTTCAGCCATAAAAACCCTAAATAATTTTCATAGATACTGTTTTCAGGACATAGCCTTTCCCTTTTGTTCCATATTTTTGCTCCTACATGGAAAATTCAAATTTTATCCTATTAAAACAGACTCTGGATAATTTTTTGTAATTGAGTTCATTATCAGGTTTTGCATGATATGGAATTCATATTAACAGTTGTCCAACCCACTGAAATATCTTTTAAAATATCATCAATATAACTTTCTTTGGCACTTTTGAAATTAACATGGCATTTCAAGGTTTATAGTAAATAAACATGAGTAAATGAGACATTTAATCTGCACCTGTTCAAAGTACTTAATTCTAATAGCTGTTGTCCAACGGTCCACTTAGTCTTTAGCAGATTGCAGTCATTTATCATCCTCATGTGGTAGTAGCCCATTATCTTGCTCTTTCCTAAATGGAAAATAGTGGGGTTTATTGAATATTTTATTTTATATCATTACTATCTCTCTTTCATATAATGGTGCTGTATCATTGCTTCCATTTCTCTTGTTCCTGATACAGGTAAAAAGCTTTTCTTTTCAATGTCCTTTGCTCCACATTGCTGCCAGCTTGTCACACCAGTGAGGTTTTCATCTTCTCTCTTGAGTGTTTTCTACTATAGAACCTGCAATCTCTTTTCATTGGCATTTGGGTGGAGGGAGTGGGTACTTGCTATTTGTTTTAACTTGTTCCCCATTCACCACTGCACCAAAATGAGCTTTAACACACATTTGTCTTCTCTCCTGCCTGACTTCCCTAGCTGTATTTATTTTGTCCATCTGAGCAGCTTCTTTTAAAGAATTTCCAGGATCTGCTCACATTTTTTGTATCTACACCCTTGCTCACAGGATTTTCACTGGTAATGCTGCTCAGCTGGACAACACCAGCTGGTTGAAGCATAGGATAATTCCCAGGTGGATCCACCTGGCTGACTGGGAACCTGATCTGCCAACATCTGCATCTCAGGGCAGCGGAAAGGTTAAGTCCGGATGGATGAACCTTTCCCGTGCCCTCTCTAGCACCATTTGACACATTTCAGTGCATGGAGTTTGTCTTTCAGACACTGCACTGGATGCTACTACAGTGGAAGCAGAGTAATTTGTAATCATCTTCTATTTTGCATGATTCCTAGAGATGCTAATGTTAAGCCAGAGGAATTCCCCCTGTGCTCTAGGTCTCACTGGTGTGGGACAGGAGAAGGAGATAACTTAAATTTGTTGACAGACAACCCTCTGCAGAGCTAAGAAGCATATCCATTACAGCTCCCTAGAGCTGTAGGATTTAGGAATTCAGGAATTCCACTGAGAATTAAATTATTTTCAGTCTCAGAGGATGCCTTATTTTTAATTTTTAGCTGTAAATTCTCCTCTTGCTGCAAAGTCAGACACAAAAATAGTTTCTTTTCTCAGAAATTCAATTTTCCATTAATTCATTGGAAGATTGTGGAAGATGTCCACACCACAGGCACAGCATGTTTCACTTAAATGCTCATTAACTAAAATAATTAAGGATGCAGTGCAGGACTCTGCAAAGTCCTACCAAGAGGCTGTGATCCCCTACTCTGACATGGTTCCACAGTAACAGACGGAGAGGAAAGCAGCTAAACAAGCATTATATCCTTTCAAGCAAGATGTAGCAGTGCCTGCAGTGAGTTAGGAGCTGTACTTACTTGTGTACAGGCAAGACAAAGACCAGACAATGTAGTTCCTATCCGGGACGGACTAAGAGCCTGCTACAGTGACATTTGGGATTATTCTGCACAGGGATTTCAGCACAATTTTATACAACTCTGGAGCTCCTGGCAGGAACAAACATACAGGTCCATTTGCCCGTTACAAACAGGCAGGTCTGGGTAGTTCAAATGACTGGGTAGGAATAATTCTGTCTAGCATTTTTATGTGATCTCAGAGCACATACTCAAACTGTGCAAAATTTACTTTGTGATATAGTAAAGTCTAAACACTTCAAACATTTTTAGTTTCCTAAGCTTGTCAGAGCCCTGTCTGATTATATTGAGTAGCATGTTTAATTTTGAGTCTATCAGATGAATTCCAAAGTAAATAGTATTTGAACAAGATGAAGAACATAAAGTTGCAAAATAAAAAGCTTTTTTAAAAGCACCCTATTACTCTGTTCAAATACCTCAGCATTAGAGTGCTTGGAAACCTCTTAGAGCTAAGTGTGCATTTTTAAATAACGTAAGTTGTTCGGGCTGCAGTTACCGAATTCCAGCTTGACACTGAGCACTTAAAGGGTTTAGAGAATCCAGACTCTTTTATCAGCATGCAGACAAGGGCACTAAATGTCATGTGGGCTTCCTTTTGGCTTGCAGCCACAAGCTGTGCATAGTATTTAATGTAGTCTCTGGTTCTTAAAGTATTAGGCAAACCTGAAAACAAAGTGTCTGCCATTAGTGAAATTGGTGCTGCCTTTGACAATCTACAGTATGCATTTCAGGTTTGATATGCCTCAAATCTTCCCTAAAAACAGAGCAGGGGGGTTGCCTGGAACTTCTTCACAAGATACAGAGAAAATTCTCAGGGTCCTGAAAACATGTGCTCGCTTTTCCCATCCATACATTTTGAACATTGATTAAATAACCCACTTTGTTATGGCTTTTTGTCCCACAGTTTACCAGAAAATAAGATATGGATCATGAGCATTACACTAATGATTGTGACATTTCTTTTGTGCATAGGAAAATATTTAAATTATGAGGCTAAATTCACCATAAAAATAAAATAGTAAGGAAAAATTATAATATCATTAAATATATTAACATGTTCTTCTTTAGGAATTAAAATTTTTACCTCATCAGATGCATAATATTATAGAAAGGAAAGCATTACTCTGGAAAGCTATCAAACATCAGTAAGTATTTATAGAAAGATTGACATAACAAGATACAAACAGATAATAGTCTATGTTAAAAGAAATTAAGCCAGTTTAATCTCAGTAGTAGTAATAGAATGCAGGAGCAGTACGAAAAAAAGTCTGAGATATCCCCTAAATTATAAATTCCAAGAGGAAATAAAGCATTTTATTCTTAATAGGATTTTAACCATGAACACTGCTCACAAACATTGGCATTTTCTAAGGTTTTGCAAAGATAATATCCTGGTTTGCTTCCAAGAACCTGTGATATTTCTGTCCCATTTTGAGCACAGTGTTACCAGATCTAATCCATAATTTCTGCTCTGTGTTTACCCCACAGTAGCATCTCTTCCACCCAAGCTGCCTCACAGCATGCAGACCGATTCAACCATAGGTATTCCCTGCTCTCTAACAATCTAGGTAAAGTCTCATTTCTAGTCATTCACATCTCCACGCCTCCTATTTGGTCTCTTTTCAGCAATATGTGACTTTTACCATTACAAAGATAATTCCTCACTTCTAACCAAAGGGAGCACAGATGAGGAAAAATACCTGGACTTTCACAGGAAAGTATAAAAAGAGTGTGTAAATTGGTGGGAAGGTGGTGAGCGTGCTTTTGGGGCAGCTTCCCATACCTCAGCCTACAAAGGCTCTGCTTTTTTGGGGGTGACCACAAGGAAAAGGTGACATTCCCAAATAAACTTCCTGTGCATGGCTGTAATATGCACTTTAGGTGACCAATGTGTTGTGAGGTGTGGAGCAACATCCTTGAGGAACTGGAGAATATCCCTCAGGTCCCTTCTCAGGCTGGAATTTGGATCCTGAATACTGAGATGAGAGCAGCTGCTATGTACAAATAAACATGAAGTTATTCAGCTTCCTGTATTTTTCGGGGTACCGGCCATAACACAGCCCAGTGCTAAAAGGCTGCCCCAAGGACCAAAGTGGCAGCAGTGTGGACCCTACATCTCTCTGAGTGCCTGGTCCAACATCAATGGCATCAGTGACATCCCTAAGCCTTAGTTCAGCTGTGCCAAAGCCTCCTGCAACGCTTTAACCTCACTTTTATGCATCCCAAGGCATCTCAGCACCTCCAGATTTGGGGAGTCTGCTTGAGACTCTGGAGAACTCAGAAAAAGTTCCCTTGGCTTTAGCCCCAAATTTGTCCCCAGTCTGGCCATGAGCTTGTTGCTGTTCTCAGGCACCGTGTGGCTTGGCAGTCCCCAGCCCCAGTGGCCCTGTGCCACCTTCCATTGCGGCATTCCCTGCAGATGGCACTCCTCCCAGCCAACTGGAGGCACCCAAACTGGGCTAGCTATGGAAAGCAGAATAAAACAACATAAAATAGAGTGAAGTTCATTGGGAAGACAGTTCCAGGGGTAACTCATCACACCCTAAAAGAGGGTTCTTCCAAGATCTTTGGGCACTAACCCCAGATGCAGCAGTACGGACTGAGCATTGAGTTTTAGCTCAGTCCGAGGGTGAACATTAAGCCGTCAGCTGTGTCTTGTGCAAGAAAGTGAGTAATTGTCTGCATTTACAAAACAGGGAATTTTTTTGGAAAATTGCATCTTCTGAAAATGATTTTGTTGAAAATCTGTATTTCCTTTCCACATATGGGTTTCTGACTTTCTTTTATGCATTTTGACATTATGTACACAAAAGTGTTTTAATTCAATTACTTCTCTCAGTATTAAATTATTCTGACATTGTTTATTCCATTACTTCTCCGACAAATTTGAGGAGGGCTGAACACTGGTTTTAATTCTGTCTGTCAGTTCCTGATTCATTGCCATTGCAATGTACATCATTTGAAGTGGGAAATATTAGCAAAAGCTGGAAATTGCTCAAGGACATACTACTGGATGCACCCAGCCTGACTATCCAGAGAGGCAAGGGGAAAAAACAGTTATTCTAGCCACAAAAACATCCTGGTTAGGAGATCTGACCAGAACAACAGAAGTGAAACAGTGGTGTTTAAATATAAAAGGAAAGTTAATAGCAAGATGTAAGATACAAGTTGAATTTGGAGCCAACTGATAAAACAGAGGAAAGGTAAAGAAACTGATGAAAATTCAGTCATCAGTGGCATTAATAATGGAGTATATAAAATATATTAGGAAGAAAAGGAAGTCAAACAAAAGGACTATTTAATAGATGCTTTAATACATGCGGATATTTAATAGATGCTTTTGCCTTCAGAACAGAGTGGGAGAACTGAATCAACTCATAGGACATACATGCACTGAAAAGCTAATCGTCTTTCATGAGGGAGGATTCAAGCCAGAATCTACTAAAATTAAATCTTCTTAAATCAAAAGGACCAAAGCACTTACCCCAGAGGGTCCTAAAGGCTGGGGAATTGCTGAAATTAATACTTTAGGAATAAACACAGTGGCATTTCCCCTGGCTTTGATACATTCTTATTTTTCCAAGACTGAAAAAGATGGAGAGGCTCTACTGAGGAACTGCTACATTGCTTCTCTACCCAAGCAAGCAAAATAATGGAACATAGTGTCTCTAAAAAAAAAAATATTATGAGAGTAATACAGAACCAGCACAGGGGTGTAGGGTTTCAAGGAGCACAGATCTTGTCAAACAAACCATTTCTGTTTTGGAGAAGATGACATTTCTTCTTGATAAAGGCAACTGTGTTGACTGATGCAGTTTATTTGAATTTCTCCAAAGTGTTTGGTTTGGTACTACACTAAATTTTAAGTCAAATATTTATACAGAAATAAATGGACACACCCAAGATTAAAAATCTGGCTCTCTTATGATTTCTACTATGTCAGTATTTTTACTAATGCAGTGCAATGCAATGGTGTGGGCAAGCAGGACAGACACCAAGTGATGCAGGCGGTGACAAAGCAGTGACAAAGGAGACTCGCAGGGGGTCAGAGTGGACACATAAGGAATGAAGCAGCTTTGCAGGGCAGAGAAATCTAGAGGTGGGGAGACCATTTACTGCTGCTCACAGACAGCATAGGTAAGCTGAGGATTTCTTTGCTTTTGTCCCTATTTAAAAAGCAGTAACTGCCAATAAGGAAGAGGCCAGGCTGGATCAGGCTGGATGGGGCTTTGAGGAACCTGATCCAGTGGAAGGCATTCCCGCCCATGGCAGGGGAGTTGGACCTAGATGTGATTTCATGTAAGCTTGGAAAATTGTTACTCAAAGTCAACATAGCATACGTATTCCATACAGGCTAAAAAAAATCGCTTCTTTTTTTTAATTGACAGTTTTACTTATTTTAGTGTTGTGAATGTAATATTCTAATCTTGTGAACTACCACAGACCTAAGAGAGGTAGGTTAACACTTAACTTTGCAAGATATGTTTGCACCTCTGCAGGAATAGTGAAATATTTGTCACTTTCGTGTTTAAATATTTATTAGCACAGCTTAGCCTGATGCACTCAATACTGCATTTTTGTGTCTGTTGCTATGTGTTTATATCAAATAGTTACAATGCCAGTAAAATAGGTGCTAAAACCTTATAACTACATTTGGACTAGCCATGGAACATCATACACACATTTCATAGTTCACTTACTGTTACTGTTAAAAAATTATAATGAAAAGACATGTGAACATAACTGAATCAAATAACAACACATGAAACAGAAAACAATGTGTGGTGTAACTTCTGTGATTCTGGATTTTAAGGAACAGTTGTTCTACACACCAAGCTTTGCATTTGCAAACCCAGTAGGATAAAAATAATTTCCTGCTTCCCAATACTGCTGAGTTTAATTTTTCATTCCTGCAGAAACCTGTAGAATTTTCAAGGACAGATTAAGTCTGAACCTCTAATGCAAAGAGAACATTTTTATATATCACAGGGAAGCAAAAAATAAGCTCACTAGTCTTCTGCTTGTCAGTCATCTCTAATAGTCAAAAAGAGGTGGAATGCCAGAAAGGTAAGCTGATGCAGAGTTCAGCTTTTGTCGGAGAGATGCAGCCAGACAATACAGAATGCAACCAGTACATGTCCTTACTGTCCAAATCAGAAATATTTTTAGCTAAAAAGTTTACTAATATACAAAGGAAGAACATTTTGGAATTTGAAGAATGTGGGAGTAAAAGGGTGCCTTTAGCCATGGAGAAAGCTGGGAAAACTTTCTGGAAGATAATTTCATGGCTTTTCAGTATGTGCTATCCAAGCAGAATTTTTAATATAGTTCATTCATACTGGCAAAAGAAGCCTGTTCCACTGGGCCACTGTTCAAATGTTTCCGAGACAAAATGTTTATCCTATGTAACCTTCAGGAAAATAAAACAGTGCTAGGACAATGCAGCTAAAGTATGAGTGTGTGAAGTCACTGCCATGCACTCAAATAACATCCCACTGCTGTCACACCCCACTCCTGGGAATCTGCAGAGCTATAGATTTGCCAGCCTGGATAATAAATAGGCCAACACACCTCTCTGACCAACAAAGTAAAAGAAAAATTGTTGCTTAATTAGACAGTTCAGATCCTCTATAATTTTCTGTTTAAGTGTTTAATAGATTCCTGCTTTCTTGTTTTAGACTTCATAGACACCTGCAGTGGAGCAGGAAACCTGAAATGAAGCTGTAACCAAGCCAATGGATGACCAAAGACACCACCAATGGCTAACACAATGGGTAGCTCTGAGTCAGGTATGGTCCATGGCCAAGATTTGCATCATCACAAAATATTCTGAGCTAGAAGGGACCCACAAGGATCATGGAATCCAACTCTTAAGTGAATGGCCCATACAGGGATCAAAACCATGACCTCGGTGTTACTGGCACTATACTCTAACCAGCTGAGCTAATCTTACAGTCATTTTAAGTTGAACATACGTACAGACAGTATTTCTCCTTCTTTATTTACCTTCAACAACATTTAAAATAGGTTTATCCTTGCCATGTAGGTCAAAGAAGATTTTTTTCAGTTTCTAAAGCTTAATAAAAAACTATTAAACACTAAATCAAGTACTGAAACCTTATTTCTCAGCCAGATTTCACAGATGTATAGCATTTAATAACTTAAGAAGTCTATTTCCTCGTATTGAATTTCTGTTTTCTTTAATTGTGGGACTTAATTAACAAGAGCACAATAAAAGTGAAATGGTAACCAGTACTTAAGCAGCATTAGCAAACCAGTCACCCTGAGGTGGCATTTAAAGTACTTTTCTTTCTCCCTGGGAAGCAAGAAACAATTGTTAACTGGGCAGATGTAACTTCATGGAAAACTTAATTTTTTACCAAATGTTTTGGTATCACTTGATTATTTTCGTATTAGCTGAAGATATTTTGGAAGGATAACCTTAAGGAGCTGAGAAATCACGTATTTCTGACTTTACAATCACTCTGTGTGCAGGGCTGGGCAGTTTAAATTTAGATCAGTCTGAAAGATAACTGTTCCTTTAGGCTCAATTTCACATTATTTTTCAAATAGCTTATTTAACTACTCCTTTCGTTATGTTCTGCCATATTGAGTGACCTTAGCTAACAATCAGTCATTTTTTTAATAAATTTACTAACTCGTTTAATTAACTTTTCATATATACCGTACCTAAAGTTATTGAATGGATTGGCTTGCCCCAGTGAACAAGTTTTCCTGAAAAGAAGAAGGTAAAGGAGTATGGAATAAACCTTATTGCCATACTGGGGCCAAAAGTTGAAGAGCAGTTTATCCATCAAATCGAAGTTCAAAGCCCATTGTGTTAATGCAGACATAGTGTTTAGAGATATAGTGTGAGCCAGTCTTAAGAGGAACAAACACCAAGCTCCACTGATGTTCACTTTGTTTGATGTAAGTTTTAATCTAAATGGGAAAGTTTTGCCTTCCTCTGTGATGTGCAGTTTTTGCGACCTCATCCCTGGAGGGGCAGAGTGAGTAATTGCCATGCAATGCCCAGAAAATGTTTATTTTGCAATAAAAATAAAACAAGTTTGATAGAAGAAAACCATTCCCTCACCACCACTGCCAAACCAGCTGGGAGGATCCTCCACAATTATTCTCTGCTCTCCCGAACCAGGCAGTGCGGCTTTTTCTCTCTTAATTCAGTTCAGTTCTCAGCTTTGATTTTGGAAATCCTATCATCATCGTGGCTTGTACAGAGAGCACAAAAGTGAGGAAAGCCTGCTTTGAATTAGAGAATTACAGAGAAATGCTGCTAGTTAAGAACAATCCGAGCTTGTGATCTTTTTATCTGAGGCAGCTACATCCCCAGCAACAGCCAAAATATGTCCAGAGAGTGGGAACAAAGGTGGTTAAACCTTTCGGAGCCATTACCCTAAGGAGATGAGTCCAGCCTGCTGGGCAGGTCTGGCAGACAAAGCTCACTACAGCTCAGCTGAGTAGTGGATGAGCTACTTTCTCTGTTCAGTGTGGAAAAAAATCTCCGCTGGTCCTATCTGTAGGATTTACAGTTGGTTTGTACCTCCAAGGTAGCACAAATTCGGGAGGTAAATTCTGCAAATCTGTCTGGCTGCCTGGATTTGTGACAGGGTCAAGGACAGTCACCAAAATCTGGCACCCAGCTCCATCCCGCCACGCAAGGAATGGTTTGATGGTGAGAGCATGGATGGGGACTAAGAGACAGCAAATAAGTCTAATTTGAAGAGTAGGTGAATATGCAGAGGCAAGCACTGTATATATATACTCTTCTCTTTCGCTCTTTCCTCCCCTTCTCCTGTGCCTAGCTGCTGTAGGAGTTCAAAGGAATATGCTACTTTCAATGAAGTTTTCAAACAAAGAAGATTATGAGACAGTTCTGTGAGTGAAATATTCCTCACAAAGCTGGAACATTGGCTCATCCCTGCTTGCCTTGCAGTCCCAAAAGGCACGGAACTGACCACTGTGAACACATGGCAAGAGGTGAGATACGGTCATGGGACTCGGAAAATCATTTCATTCTTGGACAGTTTCACATCAGAAATAACACCTCATAGCACCTCCCACCATGTCAGTCCAGTGTCAAAGAATGCATGGACTGGGACGGTGTAAGTGTCCAGAATGTTAATATAATCAAAATGAACATGCACTTTCTTTTACCACGATATTGACTGCAAAAAGACCTTACCTCACATCCAGTTAAATTTTTTAATCCTCTTACAGTTATAAAAGGGATAAAGTATAAAAAAAAAGTCTAAAGCATGAGTTTTCCTTTCTATTTCACAATCACTACCAAACAAAATCAGGAAATTATTTTCAGAGATTTTTATTATAAGACTAAAATTATATATATTAGAAATTTTATTTAGGAAACTTCTGAGGATACCTGTTGTAATTTACCACAGAAATCCTGTGGGCCAGTGTGGATCTGTAAATGGCAAATCACTAGACTAACTCAATTATCTATTTTTTTGGGATTAATATAGAGGAGAGCCAGGACACGTAATTGCAGATGGATCTCTAGAAATGTATTGAAAATGGCACAGGGTACATTAGGGACCCACTTCTCTAAATAGGACTTTAAGTGAATGAAACAGTAATGAAATCATATATTGAAGTAAGGACTAAGAAAAAAAAAAGGAAAAAAAGCAAAAGGAAGATTATGCTTTCATGAAAAGAAAATCTGGACTTCACAACATGCAAAGCCCACTTGGTATCTCTTTCCCTGAGGAGCTGGTCCTTATGAAATGGTCCTGGTGCCTTTTCATCCACTGCAGTGGAATCCCACATCCACAAACCCAGTGATTTACCCAATGATTTTGACTTTTTCCTCAGCTAAATGATTTCTTATACACCAAATTGAACTCTGCTGCCTATTGTGTCCCCAAAAAATTAGTTTTCCACCTGTTACAAGGCTGTGTCCCATTCAGAATGTAATGTTAATCTCTAAATCTGAAGTGAGTAAACTAAAAGACTCCTAAAGAAACAAAACTGGCTCTAAAAAACTTTTTTTAAAGTCTGTAATCAAATTAAGCCCTAACAAATGCTTCAGAGACACTTGAAATCTTGCACGCATCTGACTTTTTTCCAAGCTAGACCAAGAAAAGAAACTTGACTATGCAGATAAAACATTTGCAGAATACTGGCTTTTAAAGCTCAGTCAAACCAGCCTTTTTCTATGCACAGAAATACTGAAACCCATCATCATTCAATTGTAGTGGCACTCTCCCTAACTGATGACTGCTCTTGTTGCTGAAACTAACAATAACCATTTGCTCATCAAAGGCTCTCAGCCCATCTGCTTCCAGACATTATTTCCAGTTAAAATGTCCTCCTCGGAAAATAAGAAATTCACATGTGTAAAGTACAAAGACAAATGTGTGTGCATATGTGGGTTGTGCTCTGTGCAGGGATATGTGTGTAAAGCAATAAATATGTATTTACTGACATGGTATCTGGCTTCAGCCCGGGCAAGGCCCAGACAGCACAGATGTTGGTTAGCATCTGGGCCACGAGCAGAATCACGTCCGGAGCCTGCCCTGCTCTCCACGGAAACTCAAGCTAATTCAATTTCTGTAACGCTAATTAGGAATGGAAATGGCCTCACTCCATTTTTGGAGACTGGCAAGAAACTTTAGCACTCATCCCAAGACACTGCACTGCATTCACCAGAGTTACTGTCATGGACCAAAATCTTCATCTCTGGAAAATCTGCCATAACTGCAGATCTACACAACAGATGCACAAAGGACCTATCCTGTCTACACTGAAAGAGAGCTGTGCTTTGCCACAGGCTAACAGGAAAAATCCATCAAGCCATTCAACTTCAATGCCCAGCTCACCCTCCAGTCTCTTCTAAAGGCTCAAAAATGAACATGAATTTGGGTTCAAAAAATCAGAGCATGAGACAGATTAATGCTTGCACATAGACTTTCATTGAAGCTATGGCACCACTGTTCCCAGCCATGTCCCCAAACCCGACTATGTCAACTGGTAATGGGAAGAGGAACAGCAGATGGAGACAAGCAGAGCATCAGCACCAGTTGTGGATGTAGCCCTTCCTCTGACCACAGACCTGCCTTCATAGATCGCACTGACCTCATGCTCAACTGGACAAATTAAGGTTTTATGAAGTCTTAGCTGAACTTTGGATCAAATTATATTTCTGTATGATAAGTGCTTGAAATCCTTAGGTAGCTGCTTTTAATGCCTCAGTGGACAAGCCACCCCAGATAACTAAGGAATGTGAAATGACACTTCCCATTTCCGGGAGGTTTTGCATATTGCACCAGCCAGCCTTCTCAAGGTCTAGACGAGCCTGCAGCCCTCAGTGAACCCAATTCATGTCTCAGAGACCTGGTCTCTGTAGTTCTTTGGGACTTGGCTCAGTGCTTGGTCAGTCCTGAGCACAGGCTTCTGGAACACTGATTCCTATGGGAGAGAAAGTTCCACCCAAAGGTCCATCTCACCCCTCAATTTAGTTTCTGGGAGTTCTTCCATACACAAGTGCAACTCTTTTTTTTTTTTTTTTCAGTACTGGCTAAATTAATTCAATACACCATGCGTTTTTTACCAACCTACCGCATCCACTTGAACTGTTACTTTGTGAAAGACAACACTTTTTACTTCACAGCGCCAATAACTGCTGGACGTTATGGAAAGTTTTGCCTTGAATTGCCTCATATATTTGTCATGTACTGCTTAATGGATTTCTACTAGACCAGTTCAAAACGTAAGTACTGGATTTTTTTATAGGTGCAATAGTCTTTGGAAAAAAAAAGTGAAGGGAAGGAGCAATACAAATCAATGAAACAATGTCTCTATCACAGAATCAGAGAACTGTAGAATGGTTTAGGTTGGAAGAGATCTTAAAGATCATCTGGTTCCAAGCCTTCTGCCATGGGCAGAGACACCTTCTACTAGACCAGGCTTCTCAGGGCCCCATCTCATGTGGCCTTGAATACTTTCAGGGAAGAGGCAGCCACAACTTCTCTGGGCAACCTGTTCCAGTGTCTCACCAGCCTCACAGTAAATAATTTCTCCCTCATTTCTGACCTAAACCTACTCTCTTTCAGTTTGAAGCCATTCCTCCTTGTCCTGTCATTACATGCTCTTCTAAAAAGTGTCTCTCCATATTTCTTGGGGGCTCCCTTCAGGTACTGGAAGGCCACAATTAGATCACCCTGAAGTCTTTTCTTCTCCAGTCTGAACAATCCCAGTTCTCAGCCTTTCTTCCTAGGAAATAGCAGAGAAGTGGTAATTGCCATTCCCTTGTAAGAATTATGCACATCATGCTTGGTCTCAAATTGATAAGAACCAGAAGATGGCAAACCCCAGAGTAAAGCTCTGGGCTACGTAGAGGCAAGGGGAAATGCTGAAGAACCATTTTTATAAACCATGGACTGTTATGAATTTCTCATTAAGTCAGAGTAGTATTTGTAAAATCATTTTTAAAGACAGAGGAAAGTGACTTTTTCAAAGCTCATAAAGACACACAGCTGCAGAAGTGCTTGTTATTTTATCTGCCTTGCTGCTTGACCCCATCTACCTGAGGCACTGCTAAGTTACTCTCCAGCTTTGTGGGTATCCCTGTTTGGCCATTTGACTTTCTGAAGCCGTTGGAGCTCAGATGTTTGAGAGCTAAGAGACTACTCCAGCTGAAGCACAGTAGTCAAATTTTCTGAACATCCATTTAATTAAAGACAGTTCATTCCCAGTTTTAAAGTCTAGAAGCGAGGGCACCCATTTGAAATGTGAAGACTGAGGCTCACACCTCTCTGAATGGCTTCTGGACACCAGCATCAGGTGCCAATTGCATCCTCCAAGCTGTGAGATGGAGTCATCCATTTAAATCCCTCCCTATCCCAGACTGTGGGATAGGATATGGGACATGTGAGAAGTCATCTGGTCTTCTGAAGGGATGCCTTCAGATAGGTGAGGATCCAGGCCTGGAGAGCTGTTGGAGCCCTGCTACATAGACCTATATCATCACATGCTGTTTCTACTCTTTAGCTGGTTTACACTTTGGTTTCATATTATTTTAAGTCACTGGTGCTGGAAGGATTTGGCTTTGTCACAAAATACTGACCTCAGTATAACAGATACTGTGTGCAAAATATCCACACTGAACAGCACCTATGACTAATGTAAGTTAAATCTCAATCTACCCATCTCCTTAAATGCTGAATAAAGTTCAGAAAATTCCTACTTCAGCAACAGCAGCGGAATTACGGTCACAGATGTCTATAGATTACATCTCCAGCCATGTCCATGGTAACACAAGCCGAAAGTATCTGGACGTTTGCACTTGAATTCTCCAGATGAAGAATGTACATTTAATTGAACCCAGATGATACCAATAAGGAGAAATGCTGTGTGCCACAGTAGAGATCATTGAAAACTGCAGGCCCCAGTAGAGACAGTCTGCAGGAGATAAGGAATTCTCTTTGCTTGAACTTGGCCCATTTGCTTCCCTACTATGATGAAATCAGTGGCCACCCAACAGAGATGCAAAGAAATAGGCCAGCATAAGAAAATGCCAGCGTAATAGGACCTGGCAATCAAAAAAGTACCGTAAACAGTTAGTTTCTGACTTCTGGAGGTACCAGGAATAACAAAGCAGTGATGTCTGTCTCCTTACCATTTTGTCAGTGCTGAATTACAGTGGAGGAGGCGCATGCAGAGCACAAAGAAGGGGACACATTCAGGCACTGCAACTCTCCCCTCTCAGTTTTGCTCCCAAGTGCATTCTGCCCAACAGAACTTCTCAACTTAATTTTCTGGCATGAGTCATCAGTAGAATGAAACACCAGAAAACATCTGCTGGACTGTGTGAAGTGGCACAGCTCCACGGCAGGTCATAGAGATTCAGGAAATGTCAAAGCAGGTGTTGGGGTTCTTTCCAGAATTAAGGAAGCATGGTAACATTGGGATTAGGCTTCTAGAATCTAACAATACAGACGTCATTCTTATGACACCCTGAAGAGTTTAGAAAAGTGCAGTGAGGACTCACTTCGATGTTGCAAGTCCTTATATTGAGATTTAAAGTCTGGCCTCATAAATGCATCTAATGTTTGAGATTAGGATTGAGGCATGTAATCCAGATCTTGAAGACATGGATAGGCACTTCCTGCTTCCTCATGCAGAAGCCGGAAAGGATCAGTAGGGCTGATGGTGAGAGAGAGCCTCTGGATGCCTCCAGAAATTTAAATTGAGTGTGTTGAAGCAATAGAGTACAGGTCAAGACTGCTACTGGTGGTGCTGAAGATACTATGCAGATACTGCATTACCTTTGACAATAAAGATCAGCATCTAGATAATTTTAAAGTTACGATTAGGATCAGTGTTTAGGAATGTAAAACTCTATACATTAATTATTGCTGCATTCTGCAGAGTCTGGAAAGCAACTAATATACTAAGTACTGTAAGTACTTCTCAGCCTTGTTTTGTTTTTCTGTAATGGCAAGTCCCTGGAAACTACAGGTTTGCATTAGGGATGAATAACAAAAAGAACCTTGAAGAAAAACCTGTATTTGTTAAGCCTTGAGGAAGATGGAAAGGTTGGGAGAAGAACTGAAGCAGAGGATCTGTAGGCCTCTTATATTGTATTTTTTTGCATAAGCCACTTCCTTTCTTTATGACTTAGAGATAGGATCAGGTTTCATTCTAGAAGAAAACACATGTAGACAAGCCACATTTGCTGCATCTTTCAGAGCCCTGATCAATATGGAAAGTGTGGTGCTACCCACTGCTGTACAATGTGGGGTTTCTGACCCAGAAGCCTTGTCAAATAGCTTGATGATAAACTTAATTTTAGCACTTGTGGAGCCAGGGGATCTACATGTGCTGCTCTAACAATACCACACAGGGCCCAGTATGACAAAGATTGGTATTAGAGGGTTGTCCGTGTTGCCGAGTTAGTCTGGCTGCACCCTGTAGGGCTCAGCAACACAAAACAGCACAGGTGTTAGTGCAGCTTTACAGCAACGCCAGGGGCAGTGAGGGTGGGTTTAAGATTAGAAAACCTACAGCAAACAGACAGCTTATTTTTGCAGCACCATGAAAAGTTCGAAAAGTTAGGGATGGGACTCGTGTTAGGAGGGTTTCCAGGGTTTGTCTCGTGAGTTAGAGGAAGCAATGATCTGGCTGCATATCATGTTGTGGGTTCCAGGTGCTACAACCTAGTGTACTTGAAGACTCTATTTTTGTGTTGTCCTCTAAGGCCCACAATACTGCAAATTTATGAGGTGAAGGCCTCATACTACATCTGCACATCTGAATTATTAACAGGGTGAATAAGGCCATGGTTAGGGTTAGAGCTAACGTTATCTTACTGTGACTTTCTTCAGGGATAAAAAAGGAAGAGGGATTGCCTTCTATGGTGTCATAGACCATAAACTACTATTTTTCTACATTTCACGCTAAGATTATGATTTAGAGTTACAGTTGTAACCTAAAGCAGTCAAGCAGAATATTTTCACTAGATAGGTCTATGTCTAGGAAGTTGGGGACTTTTTAAAAAGGAGTTGAGAAGCTAAAATTTAAAGTCACATGAAGTTAGATTCTAAGGTAGAACTTTGTCCCATCAGAAAATCTTATTTTAAGGTTGAAGTTAGGGTTAGAGAAACTAAAAGACTCAAAACTTACTTTCATTGGAATGAGGGAACCTTTTGTGGGCCTGGGATTAATGTAGCTAAAAGTACTAGTATGTATCCTGCAGACACTAAGGGGGAAGAGTTGAAAGGCCAAGACTAACTCCTAGTTTCTGAACTCCTATGTGGGTTCCCTGCAGGCTAGGGTTAGTGTCACAGAGACAAAATTGTCAGATGGGTTATTTTTTGTTGCATCCTGCAGGTGGAGAAGCGTCATAGAGATGAGTGGTAAATGTGAGTCCAGAAAGTGTTTATGACTTCAAGTACATCTGGGCTTACTGGAGACTTCTCACAGTATCTTGTGATTTTCATTAAAAAATGGTGATGGGTGGGGATGGTGTGTGCGTGTTAGGGTTGCATTTTAAGAAACTACAGCAGGAAGAATGTCTGGTCTTGCTGTGCCTTGTTCATTCTAGAAAGATGGGGAGAGGATCTAGATAACTAAAAAGCTGTGTATCCCATACATTAAATAACAATACAAGGACAAGAGCTCTTGTTCTCATCAAAATTTCTGTGTTGTGTAGTACTGAAGAATAATGAACTTTCTGGCTGCATCTGGTTCTGTGAAACCACTCTGCTCCCTCCAGCTTTACCCCAAATCCCCACCCAAAACCAGCATGAAATGCATTTTAGCAGGAGTTATTTCAGACTGAAACTAAGCTTCTCAACTGTTCTATCAGCTGCCTCCACCCTTGCTGCCTGTAGCATGCAAGACAGCACATCAAGATCTGGACCCCAAAAGCAGCTGGATGGGGAGCAGCACCTTCCCTGAAATCATCACAGAAGGTCTCAGAGCTGCCAAATTCTTATTCTCACCTCATCCTTCTGAGCTCTTGCACAGCAAGAAAATTGTGTGGCTGTTTCCAGCTCTTCATCTCTACTTCCAAACACAACTCCCAGATGGATGTACAAGGAATCTCCATGTAAAGAGAGACATGAGGGACAGACAGCCTTCAGTTCACCACCAGGTTTTCAGCCTCTGCCTGGCTGCTACGCCATCCCACAGGGAAGGCATTTGAGTCTCACAACCAATCCCCATGCAAAAGATCAGAAATTTCCAAAAGGCCATACCTACCTGAAGTCATGAAAAATGGATCTTGACCATCAAATATAACTCCTCTCTATAAAACCCTCCTAGCCCTGCAGAAAGCACCAAGAACCATTTCTTTCACTTGTCCAACTCAAACCTTAAACCTGACATTAGCTTAGCCTGTCCTCTTAGTCCTGAGGGAACCTTTTCTTGGAATATAAAAGACACTGGGTCATGCACAATGATATAACCACCTCCAAAGCAGAACTCTTCTTTCCCAAAATCTTGTTGCTGCAAAGCAACATAAGAAAAATATCTCTAATGCATTGGGATCTGCACCCAGCATCCAAGGCAGTTATGTAAACAGGACCTGCCTTACCTGAGTATCTCTAACTTCTGTCCTTTCCTGCCTTTTTAGCATCTGCAGGAAGCAGCAAGGAGAGGACCTCTATCTGCTTAAGGTACTCTCCCACCACCCTGACATTAGTAAATATACTCCAAGATAGCTCCAGCCTTAAGCCCATAAACAGATGCCTCTCTTACTCTCTGTGCCCTGCATAAAAACACTGCCTAGATTCTTTAAATCCCCATATCCCTAACTGTAATCTAACCCCTAACATCATGACTTCCCAGGGGACCATAAACTACATTAGAAGCCCCAGTTCCCTTTCGTATAAATCCTCCCCCTCTCTTTCTGGTCTGTGTAGGATACAGGTAGCATTACTTGCTTGGCTGCTTCATTTTCTCTACCTCTAACCTGAAAAGTGTTGTGAAATGCAATTATATAGCAGGACACAACAGCCTTCAGCTCCCATGGTTTATTGCCCAGGTTTTACAGCATGTCTCAGTAAAAATGTCTTTAAGTGCATAAATGTCTGCCATGAGAAATTTACCCCTAAAACGATATGTGGCCCAGGGGGCCATCCCATTCCTGAAATCAGTTAAGTCAGAGAAGCAAAAGCAGCCAGACAGGTTATTCTTGTCACAACCTGCAAAGCCCAGAAAGGCAGGCAGAGAGCTGCTTTTAGTGGGGCACTTGCACGATTTACAGAAGTGGTTGGTCCCCTGAGTACATTTGAGGTTGAAGCTGTTTAGGAGTCCAGAGCTGAAGGAATTTTAGGACATCATTACTGCGTCATCCTGCAGTGGCCAGCCAGGGAGATGAGATGTAAGAGGAATATAGCACATCAAGCAGAGGATCTCTTCCTGTTTGAGCTGCTACCCAGGTACATTTCAGGTTGAGATTAGGGTTAGGTCTTGGGTTTCAAAACCTAAAGCAGACAGACAGGCTTTTCTTGCTGTATCAGGCAGAGCACAGGAAGTTCAGTAAGCAGACACTTGTTGGTAGGCTAGATCCCTGTCTAGCACTTTCAGGTATTAGCCTACTGATCCCGCAAACACTGCATTTCAAGTCATAATTACTGTAATACTTTCTAGGGCCTATAAATTAAAATACTTCTGCTGCTTGGGGAGCTCTATGCCTTTCTCAGCCCCTGACAAAGTGAATGGTTTGGGTTGGAAGGGGCCTTAAAGATCACCTAGTTCCAAACCCCCTGCCATGGCCAGGGAAGCTTCCATTGCCCAGGTTGCTCACAGTCCTGTCCAGCCTGGTCTTGAACTACTCCAGGAATGGAGAATTCACAGCCTCTCTGGGCAACCTGTCCCAGTGCTTCGTCACCCTCACAGTAAAGAATTTCTTGGCAATATCTGGTCTAAACCTACGCTCCTTTAGCTTAAGGCCATTCCCGCTTGCCCTGTCACTACAGGCCCCTGTGTTAAGTCTCTCTACATCTTTTTATAGGCAGCCTTTATGCACAGAAACGCTTCTATAAGGTCTCCTCAGAGCCTTCTCTTCTCCAGGCTGAACAGCCTCAACTCTCACAGCCTGACTTCATCAGAGAGGTGCTCCAGCCCTGTGATCAGCTTAGTGGCTCTCCTCTGGACTTAGTGGGTCTCCTATGGGAGCCTCCTTTTATATACAGGAACCAACAAAGTTAAGGACACTGAAGTGTCTTGAGTTAACAGGAGACAAAATCTGATGCTGTCCTTTATTTTAGGGACTGTTTTCTAGGTGTTTAGTGATGGATATCCAAAAGAGAGCCAAGGAACCTAAGGCATGAAGGAACCTGAATGCCTCAGGGATGTGAGAGCTGGGAAGTGACGGTGTGTGTGGGCACCAAGGTGGAATATTCTGTGTTACTGAAGAGCTTTGTTTCCTGTTTATAGTAGGGTTGAGGCTGGGGCTTGAGCTAGCACGTGGGAGCCCGTCACTTTAAAAAATAGCTGCTTCTGATGGCCTCTGTCTTGCAAGGGTCATGCTCAGTAAATGCTGAATTGTTTTGTCTGGAAGTGTCTTCAGTGGTGCCCTTGATGGACCCCAACAACCTTTGGAGGAGCAGCCATCCTGCGGACATCCCAGCCTCACTTCTCCCTTCGGAGCAGATGGATGCTGGCAACACCCTGAGCAGACCAACCATGGCAGCACAAGGGACATGGGACAGGATATGTATCTCCAGCCTTAAACACTTCAGTAATGTCTCGTTACTGAAGTAAACTGGTGAAGCCGTGTCCTCCCCTCTACCCATGCCCACAGCCCTGTTGGCCACCAGAGGATGCCCCTCTGGTGTTCTGCCCAGGGCAGATGACCACTTCTGTGCTCCTCTCACTGCACATCTGCCTATGGGTTGGTGATGTGTGTTAGACATCAGTTTCTGATTCTTGCAGGTCGGCAGGTAAGCTCTGTAAGTAAACGAGCATCCAAATTAAAGACAGGCATGTTGCAACAAGGGAACTCAATCTGATTCCGAAGGTGAAAGATCAAGTTTATTAACTAAGCCGCCCACCTCCCCAGGAATATTACAAGAATTAAAACCAGACTTCCTGGTGTTATATATGCAATGGCTGTCAAGAGCATAAATTATGCGTGAAGATGTTTTAACTGCTGCTCCGAA
Source organism: Rhagologus leucostigma (assembly GCA_013397725.1). Taxonomy (NCBI): domain Eukaryota; kingdom Metazoa; phylum Chordata; class Aves; order Passeriformes; genus Rhagologus; species Rhagologus leucostigma. Next base: position 117,952 of record VZTD01002137.1, read on the forward strand.
AAATATGGAGACTTCTTCTGATTTAAGGGTTGCAAAGTTGTTTTTTTTTTAAATTTATGTGGACAACATCCTGTCCTCTACTTATAGACTTGGACAATTGCAGTAAGCTGTCTCTTAAGGGCACAAAGCAGATATCCAAAGATTTACAGTATTTGTCAATGAAAAGACTTCTTTTGTTGTTTAATTGAGAAATTCAAAATGAGATAATGTGCTCCAGCTAGAGTCATCTCTGAAACCTACTGGTAGGATGAAAATTTTATTTAAAAAACAAGACTTGAATTACCTTTATGATCACTACAGGCATTAGATCCTGGTAAGTTTATGGCAGTTCTCATACAAATTCTAAGTGTTACAAGTCAAAATGAACAGCTGGTCTCGAATATAATCAGTGTTGAAAGTTACTGCAGGCGCTAGAAAGGCTGACAGCTCATTTGCAGCACAAAGAGGAATTACCATACCATTCATGATAGACAGTTTGAACCAATAAGGAAGAAATTGCCTTCTCTCCATTAGTTGTACGGATTAAGCATGTTTTCACAGTATTTCCTTGAATGGAGATGAGCATTATTGACTTAATTCAGTTCAGGCTGGTGTAAATCAGGACTAATTCAATTTTAATCAGTGACATTAGTCTAATACAAATAAGTTCTTCATTATGTTTTCTCTGTGATCAAATTCTTACATGTGAGCTTCATCATATAATATTTTTTTCTAAATTCCCCATCAGTGCTTAGAGTAAAAGATCATAACAGTAATTGTATATACTCCCACCAGAATTAATCTGATAAGATGCTTGTACACTTGGCACTTGGCATGAAGAAGAGGACACAAGATGTGTTGAAACGTCTCTGGGGAAACAGCCAACTATCACCAGTAATTCTCCAATTCTTTCTTAAGGAATCTTGAAAAAAAAAACCAGCAATCTACATTTATTTAGTTATTTATTTAAAAATAAAATTACTGATCATACATCCTGCAACCGACTGAATTGACAATTAGTCAGTGAGTGGATTAATTTTGCTTGTGTGCTTGCTAATTATCTAAAACCTAAGCAAAATGCAGGAAGTTACAAATTCATTAGTACTACTCACTACTGCTTGCAAAAACCTTCTGTGAAAGTATTACTCTGCTCTAAAGTGATAAAAGCCATTCTGAGCCATAGACACCACCTGAATGAGGACGTTAGAGACACAAATGCAGCACCAGCCTGACCAACCAGGTCTTTATAGATTCACTTTCCTGTTAAGTGCTGGAAAATTTTGATCCTTATTTATATTTCTGCACCTTTTCATTGAAATCCTACTTTGGGCGCACAGGTGAAACATTAGTCTGGAGTACCTGTCTGTGCTCAGCACACCCTCCTTTACAAGCCACTTCCTCCCCACTCAGTGTCACCAATGCCAGCATCCACTTTGGGGGAAGTTTCAATGTACAGAGTTCTCATCAGATCTTTAATTTTGTTTTGGAAATGAGCCTACACAGCAGAAATACACTTGCAGCCTTGCCTGTGGGTGTAGAAAAGTTTAGTTTGCTGGCAGATAGTACAAATGACCCTGAGCTCCCAGTTCTCATCCTTGTGGGGTACTTCCTGAAGTTCTGATGTTGCAGATTGAGTGACACTGTGTGGGCCACAGTGTGTTATAGGTGTCCGTCACACATGCACACCTATGAGGTTCAACAGCAGAGCTCTCCCAAGTATCCAGAAATGTGCACTTGTACTTTTCAGACATGGCTGCTGGACTTTGTAAGAGCTTCAGATCCCCCCTTTCTGCCTTGTGCATGCATAGGAACGTGCGACATGGAGACACAAATGTTTATCCAAACAAACTTGAGCAGTTTCCAACAAGGCCATGGTTTCTCCTGACGTGGTGGTGGGGGAAAGCTGGCAGCACCAGAACATGCAGCTCCCAGTGTCGCGGCAGGAACAAGTGAGAGATGCTGGGGTTACTGGACTTTTTCAGTGCTGCCTGAAATGGCTGTGAAAGCAAACAAAAGGAAACTGTTGGGAAGCACTAAGGCCGGCATCCCAGCAGAGATGGCTGGGTTTGCTGGCGTCGTGGCAGGGCTCTGTCCCCACCCACACATCATGGACTGGCACCACGGCGTCCTCAAGAAGAATATACTCATTTTTTAATGAGAAATTCAGTGATTTATCTGATAAGGGAGCAATTATCTGAAGACAATATCATCATTTGTGGGTAGGAAGCCATCCTCCGTCATGACAGGGGTGTGACCAAACACAGTACATATTTTACTTTGGACTAAGTGTTCCCTTTTATCTAGAATGTGGCTTCCTTTCACAGCTCTAGCTGGCTTGCATAAAGCTACCTCTCATCTGATTTCCTAATAAATAAGTCCTTTAATTCACATGGTTTCAGTTGCTGGTGACTAGAATATTTTCTGCAGGAATGTGTCAGAGCAGGTACATAATACATCTACTACAACATATCTTGTTGAGGAATGAACCCTACAGGAGTGTATCACAACAGTGCATCTTGAACACCAGTCATTGGCTGTGAGAGCCCTTCCCTCCCAAATCACTTCAGCCCCTCACTGCAGAAGGGAGCTGCAGGGAAATCCCAGATATCTGATTTCTCAAATAGCTGTGTTCATTCCCTCTTTTTTCTTAGTGAATGCTAAAAGTGCTTATTTCTTCTGGAGGTAGAAGGTAAAGTTCAAATTCCTATAGAAACCTTCTTCTAAGCCCTTGAAAGCAGGAATAGTCTGTCCTGCTGGGAAAGTGGCAGCAGCTTTAGAGCCCGTTCAGCTACCTCTGCTGGGAGCCCCAGAGCATGCACCAGACCATGAGCTCATCCATCTTCCCGCCAGCCAAGCAGACCTTCGCCTCCTTCTAGGCTGCTGGTAATCGTGGTTCTTTACATCAGTGTCTATAGGTGACCAGAGCTCGCAGGCCTTGGGGTGAAGGGCAACCCTCACTGTATGTTCAGCACGAATTTAAGTGACTTGCAGGACTCCAAGAACTCAGAGTCCTGCAGAACTGAGTCACCTGTAGTCATCATCCCACAGTTACATATTCGGTCCCTTTATTACAATGAAATAGTGGCTCTGATTCGCCTATTTCAAACCATACACCACCAAAATCCTTGAAGACTATGATCCAGTTCCCATTGCTTCCAATGCGGATGATTTAGTCTATCAGAGAATATAGCTATACACAGAGCTGGAATATACGTGGCTTTGAAACAATTTACTTGCTGTTGCTTAAGAAAAATCCCTACCATCAGATCTTGATTTCTTCCCGCAGAAAACAAAGAACAGATTTTTTAGTGGTTGGTCTGTTTCCTTGCTGCTATGACCAATGCACTGGCATTAGTTTAGAAGAAGACTGTCCTACTAAGCATGACTACCCTTTTCAAAAAATAATTGCTGGGGGCACTTACAGCAGGCTCAAAGAGGGCAGAGAGGGAGATGGGGAAAAAAGAGAATTGCTTTGTTTTGATCCATTGCACTCACAGTCCCTCAAATTCTTTTTGATTTATCTTCTTAGACTGCTTTCACCATCCCAAACAGCCAGAATTACAACCTAATTTCTTCCATGTCAGCAGTAAGACTAAAACTGAATCACAGCTACCAGTTTTCTCTCTACTGAGAAAACACTTTTTTTTGTTATATGTTACAATATATCTGTGATCAACTTGATAGGCTATGACAGAATAGTTGTTCAAACTGCCCAGCAGATACTAACTGTGTGGGCTTTCCCCACAAGTGATTTCCATTGGAAGAATGGGATATCACAGTTTGGAGCCCCTCCTGCATGCAATGTGGATATCCTGGAAGGCACTCCAGTCTTAAAAGCTGTATTAACCTGATCTTAATTCTGAGGTTGTAGCATAGCTTAAAAGTAAAATGTTAGTCCCAGACAGGCAATTCGAATCTAGGAACTTGTTATTAAACATTATAAAATAGACTAAATTTAGAAAGATATGCAAAAGCACAATGAGGCCCCTAAATAACCCTTCTTAGAGTAATATTATGTGAGGATTGAACATTTCTGATTAGCTTTTTGTTTGCAGTCTCTAGATTTTTGAGACATCTGATTTTTTTTAATCATGTCACACAAGAACTGCTACGACCTTGTCAGGATGGACACATAACAGGAGAGAAATGAGGAGGAAAAATACTCCACGTTCTTCAGGAAGGATTAGGGTTATCCTGGAGCAGCACACACATGGGATTGCTCCATATACACAGTTTATAATCTTATTCTCAGGAAGCTGCTGAGAGATATTAATGGGTGAGAGAGGAAGTACTTCATACTCAAGTGGCTGAATAACATTTTACAGCCTGTATTGAGCCAGTGCCCAGAGCTGCAATTTAGTCATATCAGGATGACAAGTCTTGGGGTTTCTTTTTCACTATTGCATCCGTTACATTTGTGGCAGAACATCAGCTCCCCGTATATTAAGAAATTTACAAATGCAAAAGCAGACAAGGTCCATGTGCCCAAGATCCTGTAGCTTGTGGAAAGATTAGTTTAGAAAAGCAGATTTTTAAACCTAGTGAGCAAAGCATTATCTCACATGCAAAGACTCTTGCAGCTATTGGAATCACCAGTCTTACGGGGACTTTTCTTCATGTCCTAGAGTCGGCAAAGGCCAGGCTAAAATGGGAAACCTGAAATGGGTCTCTTTCAGTGAAAATGTGCAGACACTTAATCGTCTGTCCAAGCGCCCGCTAACCAAAAGAACAGGGATGCTAGCAGGGACAATGCCTGACTGACGTCCTTCTCTGCTTCTCTTCCTCTCATGCCATAGATAGAAGGGAAGGTGAGCAAGACGGTGTCTCTACCACTGGTCATGTTCCCTGTGGGAGATAGACTCAGCACAGGGCTGCAACAGAGCTTTGGAAAGCCTTAGCCTGCTCCAATCACAGCATGGCAAGGGCTCTTATTTACCCCTTGAGTTTGCATAATGCTGAATGGGGAAGGAATCTCACACATCTGAGAACACTTCAAGCTACCATAGAAATTGAAAACATATCAGTGTAAGGTGGTGTAGTCCCACTGCAAGTCCTTGCTCCATTTTGGAGCTCTGCTACCAAGCCCCTGGAAGCAAAGAAGGTGCTTAGAGGACTGATGAAAATAACTGTTTTCCAGAACTTTTTGAACCACAGTTTGTATGGGTTTTACAAACCATGCCCACACTTGATTTTTTGTTGTTATTACAGAAGGGACTAGGAACAACAACATTTTAAAGAATAAAGGAGGCATCAGTTGCAAAAGCATTTCCCACAGCTGCCTGGTTGGCAGAGCACAGCCCCAGGCTGCAGTTAGGAGAGCATTCTCCCTAACAGCAAAGCTTGCTTGGTTAAGGTTAAGGAGCTCTTGCCCCCAGACTGTTATTTCTGTCCATGTGCTATATTTCAGCTTCTTTTTACTTACACCAGTGCAACTGTTTGTTAAACTGTGCCATAATGCAAATTTAAGAAACTTTTCAAAAAAAGTTGTGGACTTGTGGAGGTTATTTTTGCCTCTAATGCATGGGTTTCATGTCTGGTTGAAATGAAAAAGCCCTACAAGCAGAGCAATGGCACGATGGACAAAGCAGTGTAGGCAGGAAGGGAGGCAGCTCAGAGCAGCGATTTTTAAACAGCTTTGATCTCAGAGAATTCGTGTGTGTAACTGCAGTGTGAGATCCCCAAGCACTGCAGGCTGTGCCCTGTCCTGATGCAGCCCTTCTGCTCATCCACCCTCCTCTCTTGCCATTTCCTCCTCTGTGGGCTGGGGAGGCCATGCTCGAATGCCGTGAGCTGTCTGTTTTCCACCTGCTATTTCAGAAGGTTTTGTGATGCTGGGGGCTTGTGGTTTTATATTCACCACTCCAGGTGTTCATGGAAAAGAGAAATTGCATTCATGCTTTGACTTTTGTGATATTTTTGTTTTCAAATTCAAGTTCCCCAAAAGAACCTTAGCTCTTCTAGGCCCTCAAGCAGAGGCTAATCCCACTGTAGATGATATCTATCTAATGGCCTGAAAAGGAACGTCAGAAGGGTGCCAGTAAAAGCTTCTCCTCTGTCACATCAACAAATCGTCCAATAAAACCATGAAGGCAGATTTGACAAGGTATTAAAAGAAACCACGAAAACCACCGAACAAAAAACCCAGACCTTCTTTACACACAGGATAAACAAGCAACAGAATGCAAAATCGGTGTATCTGTTTCCTCCAGGTCTTGTTTTAAAACTGGTACCTAGTCAGTTAGATTACTGATGAAAAGGAAACAGAAAGATGATACTAGCTGGATTTCAGGGGTGTGATAGTAAGATTCCACTGTTTATTCATGATGCATTAGTCTGAAAGAGAAAAGACATCTCTGTGAATGGCCCTCATGATAGTCTTGTGAGAATAAGCAACAGACAGTGCGGAGCCCATCTGGGATTTTACCAGTTAGACTGACTCAGGGTAAAGACCTTGTATTGCATTAAAATATAATCTTGAAACACACCATTTGACTCTTGAAGAAATAATTTCACATATATTAAACTGTAATTGCATATAACATTATGCAGTTTTTATCAGTTGCTTCACAATTGTGTATTTTGTTCCTGCATCCAAGGCATTAAATTTCATTAATTTGATTTCATCTTATCAAGCAGCAGCCAAACAGATGCTCAGTGAAGATGAGGAGAAGAAAACAAAAAGCTTTTTCACTCTGAGGGCTCTGCTGTATGTCATGGGTGCTTACAGGGGCTTACAAATCACTGGTGGTAAAATGGATGCCTTCTACAAACCAAAGCTGTGGGCCTAGAGGAGGGAGCCAGAAAGCTGGTTCTGTGTGACAGTAGCCAGAATGGACTTTAAATCTGTTGTACACTGTCATATAAAATCTCCATACTGGAGTCACAACTTTTATTATTTATTCATACACACAGAATAGTGCTGCTGCAGCAATTGTGAAAGAGGACTGTCATTAGAAACCCAGCAGCAGGCGCGCTGGATGCTCAGGCCAGTCCAAGCACACTGGCATATTTCCACTAAACACAGAACTGTGGCGTTTTCTTACACAAGCAGCAGCAAAACCCTTCAAAAACAAGCTTGCTTCTTTGGTGTTTTGTCAACAAATACTGAACATGCTTTTCGTGTTCATAAGAAACCAGATATTTCTCTGTCTAAAACCCTTTGTAAGAAGAATCCCTGCCCTCATTTTACTGGCTGCAGTCTGTGCAGAGGGAGTCTTGACAGGGCACCCACAATGGCGTAGATATTAAGATTTTCGAGAGTGACAGTAAAGTATTTCAGTTAAACTGTATCACCCTAAAATGAGACAGCTTTTAACAATTCAAGAGATCAAAAGCACCAGAAACAGAGAAAAACACGAAATTTTAGCTCTAGAAATGAAATTCACATCAAAGGATGCTGGGCTTTGTCTTGGGGTGACTCTATCATGTGTATCCCCTATCATGCTCTATGCCCAAAAAGTAATATTGTGCCTTTTCTGTTCCTTTAAACTGAGCTTGAGAAAAAAAAAACCCAGACAAACTTTCCAAAGCAGCTTCTCAAGGACACAGAGATTACACTCCTCAGTGTTGTCTGGCTGCGGATGGTACGGAGGAGCACCCTGCTTGCTTTTTCTTCAGCCAGCTGGTTTTTTTCCGTCTTGGCGTGAGACGGAGAGCTGAATTTTGTTTCCTGGGACTTTGGTTTTTTCCCTTCTTCTCTTCTGAACTGTTTCAACAACATCAGAACACATCAGGAGAATTTTCTCCCCGAGGCCCGGGGGTGGACCCACGCCCTCACCGACCAGCTCCGAGGAGGAGAGAGACCACACCTACAGAAGGACTCTGAAATCTTCACAGGTTTCTCTCTATAGCGAGGGTTTTAATTCATTATTTAGCATCATTATCCTTTTCCTATGTGTTTGTTAAAATAAATAGTTTTTATCTCTTTCACTTTCCTTCGAGGAAAAATTTCCTTTTTTCCCGAACCCTGTGGGGGGAAGGGTGGTTGTAACCTGGTTTTCTCTCAGGGGCTATATTATTAGATTTCGGCCAAACCGGCACAGCTTCCATCTCTTCATCACAGCCTAAGCAAATGAGACAAATCCAGACTATTCACTGCTCTGTATTTCAAATGGGATTTATTGATTTTAACAAATTTGGGGCAATAATACATGACATAGTCTGCCAAAAGCCTACCATAAGACTTATTCTCTGTTCTGTCCTTCTGTGTGCATGAGTATGGAAGTTTAAAAAAAAGTTCAATTTTATTTTATTGCCAGGACAGGCCAAATGTCCATCCTACTCCAGTTTCAGGTCTCTGACCACGGCAAGCTGTAGATGCTTCAAGAAAGATTACAACAGGGCAAGTAGAGAGCAGATCTTCTGCTGGAGAGGAAGAACAAGAAACTTCATAGGCCAGAGATTAACCTTATTTAAAAGCTACTGACAAGCTATGAAATCATTAATCCAGGTTGAAGGGAAGGAAAATGTAGATTTCCTTAGCTTTCGGAGAAGTATAAAACCAACCCATATCTCATCTTTTTGGGGATTCTCTTATAATTAGGAATAAAGGATGAAGTCTATACACACTCTGTATCTCTCAGACCACATCACAACTCACCCATTGTAAATATTGTTTGTTTTCACACATCCTGGGAGTTTGGATGTCAGGCTTGGTCATCTACAGGTATGGCATGAATATAACTTAGAAATAGCTGAGCTGGTCCAGTGCCTCGAGTCTTGGCAAGACAGTGATACAGCTGGATGGAGGCTGGGATGAGGCTATCTCAGCCAAACCCAGCTGGAGACTCTCTGCTGAACTGCAGCTGGACTGCCTTTAGTTCTCACATCAAAAGCTTTGTTGATAATAGTCAATAAATATTTTTGGGGAACACTTTAACAAGCACTTTTCCTCCTTCTTCTTCTCCTTCTTCTTCTTCTTCTTCTTCCACCTACTGTTATTATTATTATTATTATTTTTGTAAGTCTGACAGCAAGTATTTTCTTCACCCATAACACCAGTGTCTAGCAGACCCAAAGGAACAAAGCAGCGCTGCATAAATCTGTGGCTTCACTTCTCCCATGGATGTAGGAGCCATGCCATGGCAGATCAGACATGAGCTGGGCATTAGGAGACCAGACCATTTGGGTACCTCAGCAGTGACTCATTATTGAACTCATTGTTCCTGAGTTGCCTCGGGAAGCCACTTATTCCCTCTGTGCATCACTGTTTCCAGCTGGTAAGTGGAGATAATGTTGTTTACCCATCTTCATAAAGTGGTCCGACTAATGAAGGTGGAAAAACACTCATAAACTATCATGCTGAAGATACCAAACCTAGGGAAAATACAGAGATAAACCAGATGTTCTTGATGGTCTGACTGCTCTTGGAAAGATTTCTTAGAATGATATGACCAAATATAACAGTGGATTAAAAAGAAATAAAACAGAAGCTAGCAAAATATTATGGGTGACAACAACACAAAGCAGTAACAACTAGCCTGTAGGAAAAGAAAGTTGTTCATTTGCCGATGGCTGCAAAATCGGCCAGCAAAATGCCCAAGGAAATGTTGAGCAGATGAAGACTTGTTTGCCTTAAGTGCCTACAGTTCATTGATTTTAATCTAGCCGCATTCACAAGAACTTGTTCTTCGTTTATTCTCCCATCAATTTATTTGAACCAGTATGTCTTTAAAGTCAACCAGATGTAATAAAAAGATATTTCCAGCATAGATTGTTGCAACAAAGAAGAGAACAGTGGAACACTTTTTCCGAAACCATTTACTAGTCTCCAGGGAGATATAATTTCCTTTCAAACTGAACTACATTTCAATTCATACGACATTTTTATTAGCCATTTTGGACTAAGTAATAGACTCCTTTGGAAGCAGTTCCCTCATTGTCACAATACCAATTAGCAACGAAATATCACAAGGTAAAGTGAGAAGTTGACAAGATACACATCTGTCCCTGCCCAGCACTTCGAACAAAACCCTTCCTTTTCTACTCAGCTGCTTGGCTTTGCTGTGATACTCACAACTGCATATTGCCATACCCAGATAAGCAACAATTCATTTCTTTATGTGGTGTTGCAGAAAGTACTGCCATGTGAAAAAGTCAAGAAGACATTTCCACACTCAGTAGGAACATGGTGTAAGGCAGGAGGAGGCTGCTGTACTCTCTGTGACATGAACCTCTCCTGAAAGCAGAGGCAATAATTCACTCTGAGCCATGGAAGGGACATGTGCTCACTTCAGCATGAAGCTGCAGCTCAAGAGTGGTGGTGCCTTGCAGGTTTTGGGGATGATACAGGAAATACCCAGTTCCCACAAGTGGCTGATGCAGTGCCCTGGATCATCACAGCTGCTGCCAATGCACAGAAAAATAATAGAAGATGAAGGAATGGTAGACTGAGGTTTTGAGAAGAAAGGCAGTGAGCAAACAGAAGGCGGAGCCTCTGGGCTCACCAGCTAAAGTACATTGAGTCTGCTCTGTGTGAATGCAACCGCACAAAACACCGCCACACACCAGGGATGTGGGCACAGACTGATGTATGTGCACTCTGCGTTTTGGGTTGTATTTAGCTTCCTTTCATACTCTGTTTTGAAAGAACTTACTATTCCAGATAGTTAAGGAGTATAGGAAAGTTTGCAGTTAATGACTAGTTGGCCATTGCTGCTTGCTTTCATATTCATTTCTCGAGGAAAGAATCAATAGCCCATGCATGGCACAAAACTGATGTAACCAATGCCATGATTTGAAAAATTAAACTGCCACTTCATCAGGAAGTATCAGAAAAAATCATCTGAAAACCTGAAAATACTCTTGGGCAGTGGAGTGCCTGAACTGTGTATTATTAGAAAGACCAGAAAGAAGGTGATATGAAACCTTCATTATTGCAGACCGGAGTGAATAACCAATATTTGTGTGATATAATATGACATGGCATATGACTATTGCCAACTGAAATCTGATTAGCAACTTCAAGTACAGAAGCTTTTTAGAGCTGTATTTAGACAATGAGGAAGAATTAAAGATCCAGGCAAAGTTTCACAAAGCAAATAATTTCCTTTTAATTGAAACCATAAGGGCATAGTTTTGGAGGCAGTGAATGCTTTGGAGTGCTTTGCTTCATTTGAACATAAGTGATTTTAAGCATATTATTACTTGAGAATATTGTACTACATCCCTCACTTGGAAAAAAAAAGGCATGGAAAGGCAGCAGAAAAATACATTTCCCTCATCCATCCCATTCTGGATGTGGTATACCAGGACGTTTTTGGCATGGCAGCATGTATTAATACCATACATCTATATGGGAATCATACACCACATTTTTATGTTGCAGTCTTAGCCAATGTTTCCTTCTTGTAAATCATCCAAGGTTTCTGGTAGAAGTTTTATTACAAAAGATGCATTGTTTCCACTGAGTTATGTACTAAGAATAATCAGGCAAAATTGTGATATTAACCCTAATGGAAACAAGACATCCCTTACTATTTGCCGTTGATGAAACTCAGTGATTTAAAGACACCAAAAAAAACCCCTATGATTAGCTTCAGAAAGGTAGAGAAAATTATGTTAATTTCTGTGTCTTTCTTTCACAGTCTGCCCGGTCTTAAAAAGACCCTTCATAGAGGCAGAAACTCTTGAAAGCTGCAAATCCTTACCTGTTGGTCCACTGAACAAGGAAAGGGATAAGAGCTGGGGAATGGGGCAAGGCAAGTAGTGAAATGGCATTTTGCCGGCTGGGGACATGTTCTGCAAGGTATACACAGATCACATGAGGTTTTTGTTGTTTCCAGTTGCTAAATGTCATGAACATGTGCTTAAATACTTTAAATAGCTTCCACACATCCCTTTACCAATGCTGTGGTTGCATCAGGTACGTTCTGTGATTACAGATTAAACACGTGGGTCAGTTTTAAGTGTGAGAGTAGGCAGCAGGGCTCATCAAAATGCACAAGCAGCAGCACTTGTGTGCATGTGTGGCTGAATTGCAGGGTTTTCCCACTGAACCCCTAGTTTAAAGCTTTTAAAGGATTTCTCATAGGACTACAGACAGGAAAGCAAAAAGAACAGGGAAAATGTGGTCACACAACTACTACACCTGCAAAGCTGCCCATCAGGGGACGCACACAGAGGAAGTGCTGCTGACTGGGCAGGTCAAAGTGCCACATGTGGAAAGCAAGATCACGTCTCTTCTCCCACACAGTTCTTTAAAAAATGAGCCTTTTAATGAGATTGCAGGTAATACATATTATTACACTGTTTTCTAGCTTGCAACAATAACAGTTCCTTGCCTGTCCACATAAAGCTGTTGGTGTGAATGTGTGTGCTGTCTGAGTCCAAAGCTGGCTGAGGAAAGTACCTCTCCAAGCTCAGAGCAGGAGAAACTATTCTGTTTGTACTTTGGGCTATAGAACAACATAGAGAAGAAGTCATGCTCTCCTTCGTGAAAACGTAGGTAAACACATGAATGAAGTAGTCACATAAACTAAGATTTTACTCTCTGTGTCCAGCCAATCAGATCACAATTTTAAGAAGACGGTTCTTTTGTATTTAAAAGGGAAAATAATGTTAAATAACAATTTGGATTTATCCACCATCATATTGTAAGAATTACAGCTGAGACCTGATTCAACAAGTTTTTCAAAATGTTTCCATGTTGCTGTGAAGCTCAAATTCGTAATGATTTTGGAGTACCTAACAAATACTCATAAGCATAAAGTTTAGGAAATTAAGAAATATGCTTTCCCAGAACTTTACATTTTTCTTCCCCCATTTTGCAATATAACTTGCACAATTGCTAGACAGCATGTTATTATGAGTCTTTTCCCAGATAGTACCTGTGGTACCTACAGCACTATATGAAAATCATATAAATTATCTGAATTGTGTTAGCCTATAATTGACTATACAAAGTATTCATTACCCTAGCATACATACTTAATATTTTATTCTGATACTGCCTTTCCTGCAAATTGTTCTTAAAAACAGGGTGATTTTAGAATGAAAAATGCATATTGGCAATACATAAATTATGTACAAAGAACTGTCAAGTGTGACTTTTGGATAAAATACTTCAAGATTTTTAGATGCTGTAGTGGCAGGAAAAAAATGAATTCAAAACTCACACTTGAAAAGTGTGCAGTTTCCCAAGGTTAACACAATCCATTCTGATTTTGCAGACCTTCACATGGTCCCCTCACTAGCGGCAGGAAAGGCAGTAGTAAGGGAGATGCCTTCCCATCCCCAGCCTGGAGTCATGATAGCAGGAGTCATGATAGCAAGCAGCCTTCGAAGGAACCTCCTTTGCAGGGTAGGAGGTTCTGCGGAAACCTCTGTGCACATTGTGCGACTGCTCACCAAGGACAGAACGTCATTGCTGGCAAATCCCATGACCGTGGCCCAAAGATGGAGTTATTACAAAGCCCAGCCTAATATCCCAGTAGTCTGGGCAAGTAACAAAGTGACAGTAAACTCAAGGCAGCTCCAAGACGGATTTCCCGGTATGGGCAGACTGAGATGCTGGTTTCTTTGGGCTGCTAATGTAAGGCAGTAAATAGCATTACAGCAACTATTTCATTTTTCAGGCTGCAAAACCAGTGAAATGCACCTAAGGATGGACATTACCACCTGCCTATTCTAACTTGGCTAGTAAATTGGCTGAGACATACTTCTGTCTGGGTGGAGTGCAGGCATGTTTCAGCAGGAAAGCCACATGGGCCTTTCCATGGCTTCTCCTGCACTCCTCTACCGTTCATGAACCAGGGCTGTTATGGAGAGAGAAGTGGCACAGGCAGGACTATGCAGGCAGGGATGAACAATGCCTTAACAAGAACAAAAGCAATTGCAAATCCCACCAGTTTGTTAGATTACTTAAGACATTTGACTGAATGTCAAAAATGTTTCAATGAATAGCTTTACCACCCAGATCTTATTTCTTATTATCTTTTTATCCTCTTTTGGAAAAAAAAAAATCCTGAAACTTAGTAATTAACTGCTTGATTTCATTTTTCCTCAAATATGTGTTTTTAATTCCATTGTGCAAATGTGGCCCAAAGCAATAAGTCTTTGAACTGGTTAACTTGAAACTACGGAAATACCTTTCCAAGTCCAGTTAGGACAAAAGCTAAAACCTCACATCCAGATTCTGAAGTCTTTCTAATGCGCCTGTTTTGCCCTGACATTTTCACAGACAACTGCAGGCATGTCTCACACACCCATTTTTTTCATGTCCAGCAGCTCCACAGAACCGATCACCTTTCTTCCAAATGGATTTGATCTGCAGGGTGCTGGCTTAAATAAAGAGTGTGGTGCCATGCATGCCATAAAGAAGCATGACAAGGTGATTCACATGCTGCCTACAGATTTTCCACAATCTCTTTGTATTGTAGGGCTTATACTCCTCCATATCATCTGGAGGAACTCTCAGAATAATGATTTGGCGTGTGTAACTGGTTTTTCCATTTCTGTCATTAAAGCTGCTTTCAGGGCCATGCTGAAATTGCAACAAAAGACCTTCCCACATCGCAAATCACTGTGGTGCTTGGTGTGCACTATATCAATAAAAAGATTAGCTTACTTATAGGAAAAGGATGACAACGTCCACGATTTTCCAAGCCATGAGAAAAATGAGGTTCTGTTTCAACTAACCAGATAGTAACAATGTCACGTTATAACCCTCGGCTCCTCAGGTACAGTACATGGTTCACAAGTGGATTTTATCTTATGTGCAGCATTAAATTAGTGCCATTAACCTTCTAGGTCAGCCCTTTGAAGTCAAGCAGGCTTTTTGCTATGGATTTCCATGGAGCCCAGATTTCATATTTATTTCCACTGACTATTTCAAAGGATCAGGAAAATTTTCTGCTTAGAAGCCCGGGTAAGAAATGTGAAACATGAGGATGTGGGAAGAGGGATTTCTCCCTTGGTATGAATGCAGCATCTTCCAGTACCATCCCAACTGACAGCAATCTATGCAGACTCCGAGACAGCCCTACAGGGACCAGCAGAAGTATTTAAAATACAGAAATCAATTCTAATGGCTTTCCAGGAGTGGAGAGAGAAAGTGACTGGAAAACAAATGACTCAAGTGAAGTTGAAGCAAACAGAAATGGTGCTGGGGGAGGGCACAAGCAGCTACACTTAAACCTGGAACAACTCCCATATAAATCCCTATTCAAGTCCAGAGGTTTAGACTTCATCAGAACCAAAACTGACTGAGCCAGGTAGAAGAATTTGAGAGAGAGGTAGTTTTTTATTCTGTACCCATTCACTAGAAAAGGAAAAGCACCAGATTCCATTACTTTATTGCTTAAGCTTTTTTTAAGCCAAGACTTGACAGCAAATTTCAAAAAGATCTGGTTTCGGTCATGAGAAAATGATACTCTGTAGAAAGAGAAACAGCTAGCAATGAAAAAAAGCATCACAAGGGGGAAAAGATACCTGGCCAGAGACTGGTGCCGGTGAAGTGCACTCTAAGGAGCTGCTGGTGCAATGTCTTCCTGGACTGCAGCATGGCAGAACCACAGGGCTATGGACATGACTGCAAACATGGAAGAGTGGGCCCTGTACTGAAATGGGGCACAGCGAGCACAGGACAAAGAGTTGGCTCTTTCTAGTGGGGAATTTCCAGTCTGATCACTTAATCCAAAAGACTCTACTCAAAATGCTCAGGGGCTAGACTAAATAACCTTTAAAGGTCCCATCCAACCCAAATCATTCTATGATTCTATGTTCATACTGGAGGCCAAAAAGTCACGCTGCCCCTGCATGAGTCCTCTCCAAGCATGTTAAACAGCAGTTGCAACCAAGTCAGGGAAGTTACACAAAATCTCATTTGAGAATATAATAAGGGAAAGACCTGTTTCTAGTGAGCACATAAGAAAGTTCTACAGGGTTCTCAAGAGGGTTTGCTTACAGTCTTCTATTCCTTTTAAAGGAAAACAATTTTACAGCCCTTTTCGTTTGGTATTTACATAGCCCCTGGGCTAATTTCTAATTTGCAACTGAGGACTTGAATTTTCTGGGAAGGGTCAAGATAAAAATCCTTAGTTCTCTGAGCATTTCCTTTCAGGCAGCCTACACAAACCCAAGTGCTATTCATTGTCTTAATGAGAAAGAAAAGGAATGGCATTTCAGCTGCCCATGGAGAATCCTCACTGTGCAGCAAACTCACTACATGGGATTCAGCCTTCAGGATCCCTGGGCTTTGCTTAGAAATATGAGTATGATTTTTTTTTGAGGACTGATGCCTCAGTATAGGGACAGTGATCAGAGAAAGCCTGAGGCTCTCAGAGCTGTCACACATATTGAAGAGGAAATTGGGGTTGTCCCTCTTCCAGGCCTGATGCAATTTAGGATCTGATTTGCTGAAGTTCCCAAGCTCTCAGTCATGAACAAAGTCAATGTAAACTGTGCTTTGCACATATGGAATACACTCTGATGTCAAATGCTAAAAGATCAAGGTCCTGGCATCTCAGGTAGGTGCTCCAAAGCACAGCAGGTAGTCTCTCCCTGGACTCTGAGCCTTAGCTTTTCAGATGGAAAATGGGGCTATCCCTCACCAGAAGATAATTTTGTTCAATCCAGTCAAAGCTTCCTGTGCATGCTTATTATTTTCATTTAAGAAGAAAGTATAGGCAAATGCAGTGCTTCAAGTTCATATTTAACTGGCAAAAGGAAATAGTGCCAGCTTTCCTTTTAGCTTTACTCTTGCAGAAACTATTCACTGACTCCAGCACAAACTAGTGAAATATTCAATGTCCTGAAAAAGCATTGCAAAAAAACCTAATTATGCATCATAAACATTTAATTTAGTACTGCAGGTAGCGTTTTTACACTGTGTTTCTTAACACTGATTTTTTCAGCAGTGACCTTCTGGAAAAAGCAATAAATAGAGCAATCGGGCTGCATCCTAGCGACACTGGTGCAGTCCCCAGTGACAGCTGTGTGTGGTACGTGGATTCCGGCAGCCTGAGAAACCAAAGCATCAGTAGCAAGACATTAACCCTAACAGAGCAGAGGAAAGTCACTGAGCATGCAGTACTTTGCACGAGGATGTCAGACAAATAATGAAACTGAGCAATCTCTGGTTTCTTGAGGGAGATGTGCCGTAGCCCGCTTGAGCCAGGGCTTGCCCCTTTCTGCTCTGGGCTGCCTTTTCCCCAGCTGTTCCTTAAGCATCTACTGACCAAGCCCTGCTTCTCAGGGCCCCACCACAGCATCAGTCTGCCTGATTTGCAGTCACAGCATCTCTCAAATGGGACCCCTTTCCCCATCTCTGTTTTCCGGACATTTTCCCTCTCACCTACTCATCTTAACCTGTCCCTGACTGGTCCCTTTAAAGGCAGGGTTTAACCCATCCCTAAAAAACCCCACAGAACTGCCTCTAAGGTGAACAGAGAAACTCAGGAAGAGAAAGAAGGGGAATGAAAACGACTATAGGAACAGCAGCAAAAATGTAGGAGCAGAGGGAAGCTCATGCCTCTCCTCCTAAAGCAGAGGATTAACACAACAACTCACATGAGAGCAATGTCCTGCAAAAGTTCAGCTTGGCTGCTGTCCAAGGACACATTTTAGCAGCTCTACCCACAGTAGAAGAACACCCATATAAAATAATTGCTGTATGTTGTTGCTGTCTTTTCCTGAATCCTTTCATTGTCCCCAGGGACACCTACAAGGACTTTTCTTCTCTCCACACTCAGCTGCTTGCCTGGACCCCATGGCCTATCCTGCTTTCAGAGTCGTGTTCAACACCAGGACAAGTTTGTCATTCCATGAAATCATAGCTGTCTCAGTAGCAACCACATTGCACTGAATCACATTCCTGCTCTCAGGGGCTTCCCCACACCAGGCAGCACTGCTGGGATGCTGGATGGTGGGACAGTGCAAGCAGGGAGGAGAGAGGCTGGGTGCAGGCATGAGGAGGATGCAGAGGTCCAGGAGGGCCAGGTTCCACTGCAGCACTGCTGCTCCTCCCACACAATCCAGACACAGCACGGGGGCACTGGAGTCTCAGACAAAAAGTTGCTGGAGTTTGTTTGCTTGTTCTTTCAAGAAGCAAAGAAATAATTTTTTTTTCCACAACTCTCTTGCTAAGGGAGCTGGATTGGTTTTGAAGGGACAATTCTTTTAGAGACAACAAGCCAGCTTGGGGCAGGCACCAGCACGGAAAATTTCTGCAGGAACAGTTAAAATTATAAGCATGAAAACCAGCCCTGTAATTAGGACTGGGAGGTGTCTTAACAGGCAAGTGCCTGCAACCCCCATCTGCCAGCTAGGACTCACAGGTTTGCTCTCAGCCCAGCTCTTACTGCTGTTTGATTTGAGCTACTTCTTCCCGCCTGGCTCATGCCTACCTTCTTAGGGACTTTTTAAGGGAGTTTATCACTGGCTCTTTTGGAAAGTCAAGTAAATAATGTCAGTCAGTCCCTCCGATTCTATTCAAAGCTATTCATTGACATTTTTGAAGAATCCCATTAGTTTTACCAGACATCGTTAGTTTTCCGTTTAGATAGTTTGTTCCTGTTCTGTACAAGAGTGATGTTTACTGATGTTATTTTACTCCTGCGTTATGAAGGCTTTCTGTGTTGGCAGTGTGTGAGCATGCACGCTTTGGCAGGGTTCAAAGCATACAGTGATGAGCGCATTGTAAATATGTAGACAAATTAATAATGTAGCACTGAAGAGGAATACAAGTCAGTTAATATTAATGCTAATATCAAAAGTGTCTAGACCAGCAGACAAGATAATTTTTCTCTTTGTCAGGAATAAAGGGAGATCAGCAAGAGTCCTGTATAAATGGCGTATCTTGGCTTTAGAAACACCAAATAATTTGAAAAAAGCCATTCTAGTTCCTCTTCTTAAAAGAAATAATCAATGCTAGTTGTCTATTTCTGACTTAGTAAACAAACTAGAGCTATGCCCTTAAACCAGGGCTGTCAATTTATGTTGACAGACCTTGATGAATATAATTACAGAGCACCCAACCCAAGCAGCCATTGAGGGGGAGAAGTTAAAATGAAAATCTAATATTGGAAAGAATTGATCAGCCTACTTTCCTTTTCTCTCTGGAGCCTGCTCAAAGCTCATTTATTGGAAAGACTGATGGCAGCACGGAGACTGTGGGACTAGCCCGGGCTCGCTGTGCAATGCACTTAAATGATTAGGGAATATTGGACACCTCGGCTGGAGTCGGCTGTTGGTCCTGCAGTCTGGGGCTGCGCGGCACCGCCCGCCAGCCGCGCGTCAGGGCAGCCCCGCGGAGCCGCTGAGTGCTGCTGATGGGGCAAGAGCCCTCCCGGATCGATAGCCCCGCTCCTCCGCTGCCGTGCCTAAGAGCTGGAGAGACTGGTTGGTGCATATGTGATGACTACAACTTAATTATATATCAGATTGATTTTCAGTTACAACTTAAAGGAACTGCTTGCCAGGATTTCAAGTTCGTAAGAAAGGCCCCGCGTCTCCTTTCTGAATTCTTCTCTCCCCATATTCCTGAGCTATGTGGAAAATTTTACAGACTCTCTACCTTCCGTTCTCTGTCAGGGGATAAAGCTTCAAAGTTTCCATTGATAATGAGAAGATCAGCTCTATCTGAGACTGAACCTATTCAAGGCTGGAAGAGAAACTTTAAAGATTTGGAATAAAATTAAAAGTTCAGGTTATAATGGCAAATTTTTTTTCTTTAATGTAAGTTTCCCAGTGCTGAGTTAAGAAGCAGAATCTACCTTCAAACTGAGGTGTTTGGGGTTTTTATTTAATTTGTTTTGGGCATAGCGCCAAAGGGGTCTGAATTCAGTCCGGTGTGTAGAAATGGGAATGTGTGAGTAATAAAATATTCTCATTTTATAAACCCATCTAAACCTAGTCCTGGATGAAACTGGGACTATTAGGCATAAAAGAGCAACCAACTAGATCAGAAACCAAAGGTTTTCACAAAACCCTCGTAGATCAGTTTTATTTCTTTTATGAGTGTTCTTATGTCTGTTACCACCAGAGATTTTAATAAGACTTTCACCAAAATGCAATCATTATGTGAACTGTGCACTGGGTGAACTGCATGAAAAAGTGATCTGCATTTCAGGGGGCAAAAAAAGATATTGCTTAAATTTCATTGCTGAGTCTTACCTGCTTACTCCAAAATGCAGAGACAAAATTTGCCAATAAACTCATACAGAAGACATTTGAAATTACATAAAGTAGAAAACTTGAGGAAAAAAAAAAGCAGAATTTCCACTGGACTTAAAAATTCATTTGGAGGGGACAGAAAAATAAAACCCTGAGCCAGTGAATCAAGTGCAGGAAAACAGTAGCAATCCAAGGATTTAAGCTTACATTTGCCGAGACTGGGAATGTCTTTGCTCATGCTGTAGGCAAACGTGTGATGCAGCCGTCTCCTCCTGCAGCACAGGCTTTTGCAACAATGGCATGTGAGCTCCATCAGGCAGCCATGACATGGAGTTCCACTGATAAGAGAGAAGCAATGGGGTCTTCCCCAAGGGCTGCAGGAGGGGCTGCAGCAACCCTGTCTGCAAACATGGCCACAGGCCAGCACCCCACTTGCCACCTGCCCTGTCTGCCCCATACATGCACAGCCAGGTAAATACCAGGTAAATGAAAAACACCTTTTAGAAGGTGCATCCTTATAAACATATAGATAGGTGTATGCTATATACACTAATAAATTAATCCTGAGTTCAGTAGCAAAGGCTCTGATTTTCATATAGTAGAGTTTTAACCTGTTGTTTCTAGGAAGCTATACTGACTGACAGTAAGTGAAGGTGAAGTCATTCTTTAATAAACTTGTGAACTGCTAAATATGTGCATTGTCTCAATTCATCTGAATAGTAGTATTGCTGTAATGTATTCTCGTTTAGATTTTATTCCTTTTCTTTTTCATTTTTTCTTCATTTTCTGAAAAACTTGCATGGAAATCTTGGCATCATGTCCATAGAATCCAGCCTTTTCTCCTACCCACTCACAAGCCCGCTGCTTTCTTGAGACATCCTATCTACAACACAGATGTTGTTCACTTTGACTGTTTTGAGCTTGCCACCTGGTTTCTTTCATGTTCTCATGATAATCATGATTTTATTTATTATATTATAACTCCCCTGTTACCTTATTTCCAGAAAGAATAGGTCTAGATGAATTACTCTCATTTTCAAACTTTTAATTACCTCTCTTTCCTTTCCACCCACACTTTATAGTTCTATCCTTTTTGTTCAGTGAGAGAACAGGTTTGCACATGATGTTCACGATCCAGGCACATCTTTCATTTATGTTGGAAATCTCTGGTTTTTCTCTGCTCCCTTCCTACTAATTTCTAATGTTCTGTTTACTTATTGTGATTGCTCCCATACATGAAGCTGATGTTTAAATAAAACTAATAACTGCAACTAATTTTCCTAAGGATTGTAGAATAGCAGGATAGCTCAGGCTGGATTTTTGGAGGTCATCGAACCCAACAGCCTGCTCAAAGCCAGCATATACTGGAAGGCTTCAAAAGCCATCTCTTCTCCAGGCTAGATAGACCCTGATTTCCAGCCTCTCTTTGAAGGATGGGCACTTCAGCTGCCACCATCCTGGTGGCCCTCCACTGGACTCACAGTTACCAAGTCTTTCCTGTACTGGGAGCCCAAAACCGGGCTCAGTGTTGGAGGTATGGTCTAATTAGCCTCACTTTCTTCAGTCTGCTGGCTGCACTGCACTAGGTACTTACACTGTTATTTACACAGCCCAGCCTCCTATGCATGTCTTTTTACCTGTCAGGGTTACAGAGCTCAACTTATTACTTTGTCACCCAGTCACTCAGGACTGTGAGATTCCTCTGTGCCTCACTGGTCAAATTTGCTTTCTTAAGATGATCCCATCAGTGAACATTGTCATCTCAGTCTCAGCCCATTTCTTCAGATTGTTTCCAAATATGATTCAAGTAGTATGAAAGCCTGATAACTGCATTTATCCTGTTTCAATATTTTGCAGCAGAAGCAGCTGTACCTTCAGCTAGAAAGCACGATTAGCTTCAATCTTGCAAAACCTCAGCATCCTTCAAAACCTTTACCATATTCTCCAGCCCTACTGTGATTTTATTTTAAAGTGGGTCCAGCCAGCACTCAAAGCTTGCCTCTGTGGGCAGCCATGGAGAAGCTTACAATGACCAGCATTATAGCTGGTGCCATAGATGCACACAGGGGTCTTCAGCACTAAATCTTTTGGGGTTGAGTTACAGTAGCAACACAGAGCAGGGGAGGCTTGAATAATAAGAACACCTTGTCTGTGTCTGGGCTTCCGAACACCAGCAGATCAGGTACACAAAGTTCACCTAATCAACAGGGTGCATCTGTGGAGTCGACACATGTGGCTGTAGTAGATACTGGTCCTTTTTGTGAAGGTGAGAAAAATCCTCAATAGGGAGGACTCAAATGCACTGAAGCCAGTTGGGCTGTCACCACCACAGTTTCAGAAGCCTCTGTTATCTCTCTTGCTTCTATTTCTCAGATTTCCCTTGAAAGCTCAATTGTGTCTTTGACATGGGGATGCTAGAATGAAAATGGTAATGTCCAGTGTTTAGAGGCAGAGGTCACTTGAATACTCTCAGGAGCTAAGTGAGACAAAAAGAAAATATAAATTAACTTTACTGTGAAACTAAGAGCACTTCATGAGTCGGGTTTTGTTCTTCTCCTGAGAACTAGACTCCCCCTTTCATCAAGGATTTTCTGACATCAAGCAGTGAGGCTGTGAGAAGGGCACAGAAGAGGGACTGCAGCATCAGGGTGGCAGTATCTCCCCCCAAGGGAGAGTCCTGTTCAGTGTTTCAATGCTCATTAGATATTTTCTCATACAATCATAAATCAAAGATCAAGAGAAAGAATTTTCACAGAGAAACAAACCCTTGACGGAGTAGGCAGCAGGATGTTTTCATACTTTATCAGGTACAGGCCCAGGACACATCCTGAGTCCTGCTGGTGTTCAGTCCTCTAAAAGAGACCAGCTCTACAGTACCAGCATCACACATATACAATTGGAACAAAGCTTAGTCTTAAGGATCAAAAGGAATTAGAGGCAGATCAAAATCAAAATTGTACTTAAATCCTCATGGGCTCATGCCTATTTGCTGCAGAGGGTCTGCTGGGGTGTAAAATGTTCAGATTGCCTTTTTCTCCACAAGGCCAGGCTTGGGAAGATGCCTGCACTTTAGAAGCAGGGTCCCAGATGCCACAGCTTTTCATAGCCGTCTTTTCTTTTTTCTTACAGGGCGTTGTCAGCAACCGTGTCTGCTGAGCCTTGTGCTCAGTGCACAAAACAAAGTGTGTTTGAGAAAACCTTGGGTTTCCTCTGAGAGCACTGCTCAGTGCTCTTCAAGGCAACTGTCAGAAGCTCCTGTGGTGAGAGGAGATCTGGGTTTAAGATGAGGACTGTCCAGTCACATGCATCCAGTGAATGCCAACTGGTTCATTTCATCTTCAGACCTGGACAGGCTGGATTGATGGGCCAAGGCCAGTGGTGTGAAGCTCAGTAAGGCCGAGTCTCAGGTCCTGCACTTGGGTCACAACAACCCCTGCAGGGCTACAGGCTGGGGGCAGAGTGGCTGGAAAGTGGCCCATCAGAAAAGGAATTCAGTAAGCTGGTTTATGATGGCTGAACGTGATCCAGTGTGTGCCCAGATAGCCAAGAAGCACAGCGGCATTTTGGCATCTATCAAAAATAGTGCGGCCAGCAGGACTTGGGAAGTGATTGTCCCTCTGTGCTCAGCACTGGTGAGGCTGCACCTTGAGTCCTGTGTCCAGTTCTGGGCCCTTTAATGCAAGAAAGGCTCTGGAGCACGTCCAGAGAAGGCAACAGAGCTGGTGAAGGGTCTAGAGAATAAGTCCTGTGAGAAACAACTGAGGCAGCTGGGGGTGTTAAGCCTCAAGAAAAGGAGGCTCAGGGAAGACCTTTTCGCTCTCTACAGCTGCCTGAAAGAAGGGTGCATCTGAGTGGGAGTTGGCCGCTTCCCCCAGGCAACCAGCAACAGGACAAGAGGACATGGCCTCAAGCTGTGGCAGGTGAGGTTCAGGTTGGACATCAGGAAGAATTTCTTATGGAAAGGGTTGTTAAGCACCAGAATGGACTGCCCAGGGAGGTGATGGAGTCACCATCCCTGAAGGTGTTCAGAAAATGACTGGATGTGGCACTTAATGCTCTGGTCTAGTTGACATGGTGGTGATCAAAGTGACTCGATTGTCTTGGAGGTCTTCTCCAACCTAAATAATTCTGCAATTCTGTAATTTTATGATCTTCAGCTTCCTAAGCTTTCTCCATCTAAAATGAACCAGATCAAATCCATCATATTAATGTGTTCAGAGAGCTGCCTGATGCAGACAGGTTCAGACACTCTCTTATCATCCTGTATCTCAAAGAACGGAGAGGTTGATGTGCTGTCTGAGTGCTGGAAACAGAACATTTTTCTCCTGTTCAGTGGTTTTCCCTCCAGTGCCAAAGCCATCCTTAATTTTCAAAATCTTAGGATTGCTTCATTTTCTGAACCCCCAGACACTGACGTTTTTTCAGTCCTTCTGCCTCGTGTCTTTTCCCTCATCTGCTCTCTCACTACTTCTTTTGCTTCTTCAGTTTTCACTCTTTTGAACCTGGATCCCAAAATCTGTTCTCCATTTCTCTGCTTATCAGAAAAATAACTATTTCTCATTGCACATTTCCCGCTTCTACCACCATTGTCTTGACTCAGCTTATATTTAGCCTTCCTATAATGTACAAAACTTCCTCCCACTGCCCATATGAATGATATGTTACCCCAAAATTTTCCTGTCTACTCCACTTCTCGTTGTCAAGTTTTCCTCAGGCTATGTTATAGGGAGGATGTTATATAAAGCATTTATTGCACTCTATCCTAGGAAACAGACTGGTTTTAGTTTTATCAGTGGCATTGTTAGAATGAAAAATAATGTATGGAGTTTTTATGGGAATTATAGAAGCCCGGTTATAGATCTACTCACACCAAAAATGAAGACAGAGAGCTTATAGAATGGGGAGGGACTAGATGATCACATCCTCAAAGTGTCATAAAGAATTTCTCTTTCTTCTTATGTAATCTGAAATAATGATAGGTCCTTATAAACCAAAACTTTGTGTCCCTCCAAAGGCTAATGAAAATTTTCATGTGCCTTCTGCTGCCTTTTACACTCTGGCAACAGAATGACTACTTCCAGAACCAATTTTTGTTTTTTCTTAATTTCTTTTCACTTTGTTTGCCTGAAATCCCTGTATATTCCAAGAAATATAGTCCATAAGTGCTAATCATCAGACTGAATATCATTAAGAGAAGACAATATATAAAATATGGCATAAAAGAGGCAACATTGCAAACTAGCATTATCAAAGCTATGACATCAAATTTCTAAGGACAAGATTGGAAAATCAACCTTTAATCCTCAAGCAGTAGTTGGCATAACTGAACGGAAAGTTGCCTTGGGGAAGAGCAAGGCAGTGGTGCACTCACTGAAGCTGAAAATCTGTAATTACAATAGGCTAAGACCAAAGTAGACCCTGTTCTCTGTGTGCACCAAGTGCTTGGATCTCACCTTATCTGTGTGCAGAGCCCTGCAAGATCCAGCCCTGTGGGATCCTTTTGAAAATGGACGAGAATAAAGTTCTCCTCCAATCCATGCAAAAAGTCCTGTTTCATGTCAAATTTGGGAACATGTCCCCAGGGGGACCAAGCCCACGGTCCCTGCTTGTTGCACTCTGAGGGACTCCCAGCCAGAGGTTCTCATCTATTGATGCCGTGGCCTCGGGGCTTCCCAGCCAGCCCTGACTACAGGCTGCCAAGCTGCCACATGAACAGACTGCAGGAAAGCAAGAAGACCTCTCCATCAGCTGTTTTCTGAACATTTCTATTGTAATATATTAGGGTTTTTTACTGCAGGAGGGTCAAAGTCAGGAACCAAGAGCCCACATGCGGTTCCATCATATTGAAAATGCCTTGCCATCATGGCTGGAGAGGAGCAGCCTGAAGCCCTGACATGAGTGTTCTAAGAAAAGCAAACAAAATTACCTTTTCTGTTTTTAAGAAGTCCTGCGATTTTTCAGCCTGAATCATGATTTTCTTGTGAGAGGCTGAATTTTTTGGTAAGGAGACAGTCATACTGTCTAGCACTGGGCAGCCAATAGCTGTGCTTTGAAACACTCTTGGAGAGGCTGCTCCTTTTTGGCTGTATAGGGAAATTTGGCTGCTTAGAGAGCCCTGAATCATCCTGCAATTAAGTGTCTACAATGGGGATTGCAAAAATGCATTTGATGTCGGAATACTTGTCTCTGACAAAGCTGGAACAAGTACGGATCTGAGGAACCTCTGTGCTCTAAGAAATTCAGCGTTCCCCAGTGTACTGCTACAAATAAAGTCCTTTGGCAAAGAGTCAGTGGGCATCATCTAAAGCCTTTTGCCAACAGGTAACCGGTTTATGCCCAAATGAAGTACAATGTCCCAGAAAGCATTTTTATGCATCCCTAACAAGGTCTGTTTTCTGGCTTGCTCCACATAAAAATTACTCTAAACCTAAAGCCCCAGCTAATACGATCATCAGGTATGTGTCAGGCCTAAAGCCTGAAGATAGGCAGAGATGTCCCATGAGCCAACTTTGGGAATTATGTCGTGTGATCCCATTTTGCCAAAAGCCTGTTGCCCAAGATCTTTTTAACTAAGTGGTTTCAGAAAAAAAAAGATTGAAAATAGCTCAAATTCTCGCATCCCACAGGCTCAAATTCAGAGGGTAAACAAATCACAGTTTGGTGACATGGCAAGTTTTGAGGCAAGACTTGACACCATTTTTGTGACTGACCATTTTTATATCTCCATTTTATGAGTGGGGTGTAAAGAAGTACAATTACTTGCAGAAAAGTTACGTGGCAGAGCTGGGAGTTGCACCCAGGCTTTTCCAGAGCCAAACTGGACACTTCTCCATTTCTGTCTAGAACATGGGACATTTTTGTTTATAGGAGTCAATTGCTTTTAATAAAGTCCTTGGTGAGAAAGAAGGAAGGATTGTGGGTTTGTGGTCTTGGGGATCACTTCATCATAAAGATACATATACACAGCTAGAGAACAGAAATAGATACCCAGCCTCAAGTCCTACCCTGAAGAAGTGACAACACAAACTTTGTCAGAAATTACTGTGATCTGGTGGTGGCTGAAACATCCAAGGGAGGAAGATACAAGACCTAGAAGGAGAGATTGAATAGTGCAGCTGGATCCAGTCCTGGAGAGCAGCTTACATGGAAGAAGCTTTTTTCCTTCCAGGGAGGAGCTGATAAAATCATCATCAGACATTTGAAAACTTCGATATCAACCACAGTGGCAAAATATAATTTTTATTGTTTGATTTTTTCTTTACACTGATTTACAATGAGTTGCCAAAACAAATCCTAACTATTGTAAGACTATTTACTTTTCATGCAAGGCAAATTCCTTATGATAAATGCAGTGTTTTCTTAAAGCTAAGTTCAGACATTAGCCTGAAGGAGATCATTAGTGTGAACCAAATGAATCCTCTGCCCACAAGTTTCAGTAAGTTTTTTTTTTAATCTTCCATGGGATAAAAAAATCTTGGAAAAGTTATTTTAAGAAGTAAATGGAAAGTGGGTTTTCTGTGCAATGAGAGTTGGACATTCATAGTTCATTTCTGGGTGAATTTTTATTTTTCTTGCCTTAACATTTTTATTTTTAATAAAAAACAGCAAGGTAAATAGGACCACTGTGACAATCAAAGTGATGAGCTGGAAATCTGAAACTTTGTCTGCAATGCCCAAACACCAGCCATAATTCATGTTCCACTGGTGTGACACATTCTGGAATCTGGGATGAATACCAGCCGCTGGCACACAGTGGGCTGAGCTGGGGGGAGACCAGAGTTCTTGCAGATGGGTAAACTCCACCAAAGTGCACACACTGGAAATATAATGAAGAAATGATCTATGTGCATTAGTGTGTAAAAGCCATCTTTGTGCTTAGGAACATTTGTGTTGTAGGAAAAAAGGGAAAAAGCAAAAGCATTGTGTGTAGCAAAGCATCTTGGTTTTGTTGGGCTGTGTTAATAACGAGTGACTGGTTCTAATCTGGTGGGCTCTGGTCCATTTGAGCCACTGCACGTGCACCAAGTGGCTTTTGGGCTCAAGTGAGATGGAGAAGGGAGGACTCTCTAGTCTTTTTTATCCTGTGTTTCTTTCAGGATATTGAACACGTGCTATGCCCCAGCTTGTAGCTATATCCAGGCATGTCTGTAATGATGGCACTCCTGATCCACATCCCCCCTCCAGAGGCTACCTGGTCATTAGAGTCCTCAGCTCTAGGATGACAAGATGGAAATGTTTCCATTTAAAACTGGAAAGATTTTTATAGAGAGCAACTCTATTCTTTGTGAGTAAATTCTGTGAAAATCCTTCCTTTCCACAGAAAATTTATGTGGGAATTTTTTTAATAAAAAACAAATATTTGAAAACTCTCCCTAACAGAATACATCACGTCCCCATATTTCCCTGCACAGGGGATCTCCAGGCTTCATTCCTCATAATGTGTGCTGGACAGATTTCCCTGTGATTCAGGATCTTCTCTTTTAAAGGAATTTTCTGCACCCCATTTTTTCAAAACAAGCCGTGGTCCAAACACACACCCGCTGGAACCACACTGGGACAGCATAAAAAAAAAAAGGCGCAAAAATCACCTCACTCATTTTCCCTGGCTCTCTGACTCCTTCCTGCACTTTCTTTTCTGAAACAGAAGGAGGAATCCCACAACGTGTAGCTGTTATTCAACTTTTCCTTTCCCTCTTCCCCACTAGGTCAGGAAATAGCGCAGCCTGAAGGAGTGTGTGTTCCACACACACGGATGCATCGTGGAGTACCCTGAGGCAGGGTGAGCTCCACGGCTTCTGCACCGTTGCCTTCCCCCGGTCCCGAGCAGGACGAATAGGACCCGTTGCAGCAGTCCCTGCCGAGGCTCTGAAACGCATACCAGCTCCACAAACGAGAAACTCAGTCACATCACTTAGGCAGCTTCGCTTCCTGCTGCAGCATCAGGAAGGTTCCTGGTAGGAGGCCTCCCAGGCAGCTCTATGTCACAGAGACATCTTTCTCGTGCTGATTTTCCCTGTTCTCTTCAGGCAGTGTGAGAGAGGATGCTGTCGATGTTGTTGCTGCTCTAAGGCATCCCAGAACTTAGGTTTTGTGGATCCTTAAAATACAGGAAATGAATGTATATTTTTAATGCTCAATGCATTTTGCATTCAAGGACACAGAAAAGACTTCTCTAGGAGAGAAGGGAGAGGTAAAGACATAAAGGCTAATAGTAACAGCTGAATATTATTTCCATTAATGGTTTTATACCTAGAGTAAATCTGACTGCTTTGAACAGAGGGAAGTGAGCAAGCATCACTCCTGAAAGTGATTATGCTTTTATTTATTGCTGCTGCATTGCTAGGGTGGGAGGCAAAGGTAGGTTTAGTGGGGATTACCCTTCAGTTGCCTGCTCTGGGGCTGTCATTGCTGCTTGGTGTCAGAAATGGCTGCCTGGGCTGCAGGAGCACAGATACCTGTCCTGGAGAGCAGCCTGGAGGCACCTCACTGTCACCCACCGCAGCGCTTGGTCCTCTTTACTGTCAGAAATGACCCTTCTTGCTCTGCACTTACCATTAGTCTCTCAAGGAACTTTGACGGGGCCCAGGCTTACTCCATAAGAGATAAAAGTGAAAAGGTCACACCTCTGGGTCAAAGGCTAAAAGGCAGATAAAACACCCTGCCTGCAGAAGCAAAATCGGAGAGAAATCAAATCAGTTCCTAAGAAAGGGTAGCTTGTAGGCTGAACTCCAGTGGAAGGACACAATTGCCCTTCTTTTAGCAACTTCTCCCTCCCTTTTTTTTTCCAACATGGGTTAACAAAATATATTCAAGCACAAAATAAAATAAACCCAAATGAAAAACCCAGCCTGCCTCTGCTCCACTGGCTGATTTAATGGAGACTTTTGCTCTGTAGGGTCATCTTTTCAACTTTGCTGAGGGCAGAGGGAAAAATACTTTTAAACCCAGGAAAGACAAAATTTGGTATTAAATGTCTTGTTTTAACCAAATGGACACAGCTACTCTTCTGACTGGTGACTTGAAGAGGACTTGGAACAATTAATCAGAAAATGTCAGCTTTCAGTCACACAGGTTAAAAAAGTGGATAGTGGCAAGTTTGGGGAGGGAGGGAGGGATAAACCATGAAAAGCGAAAACACGGGTAATACAAAACATATGTAAATGAGGATCTAAAAGACCTCTTTAGAGTACTCAGCAAGAAACTTTTTCATTTCTATAAGCAGAAGAGGCTGCTTTTGAGGCATCTCAGCTAGAGTGAGCCAGATGCACACGCACGTGAACTTTTACCTATCGGGCCACAGGCTGAGAGAAAAATTCTGTTCAAATCCCTTTGGATATGAACAAAAAACCCCAAATATTTTCCTCCCTTCTCTCGGGGGGATCAGAGTAACAAGGTGGCTGAGGTTTGCACGTGCCCCTGTGAAGCTAGATCCCATGGCAGCTCTGCAGAGGTGAGAGTGCCCACGCAGAACCTACAAATCGACTTTTGCACAGATGGTTCTAACATCAACATTATGAGATCAAATTTTGCAGTTTCCCTTCTTTTACTTCACATTTCTGCAGTGTGCTGCTACACGCAGATAGAAGGCATTGCAGGAGTTTTGGATGTTTTCTTGTGTTCACTGCTAAAGCCCAGCCTCACATAACCTGCTCCTCTTCTGTTTTGTGCCCACGGATGCAGGGCTCCCTTCTGATGAAAACTGTGAAGGTTTTGCCACTGACTTTGCTTCGTTTCCAGAACTTCTTCCCTATTTCAGTTTTTCATTCAGTGGAGTTTTAAACTTTCAAACTTCTCCACATTAAACCAACACAAGGAAGGATTTGGGAAAATCAGTTTTCAGCTTAAGCAGAACAACTGCTGAACCATTAGAAACTCATGAGGGTTTATGAGGTCCCAGAGCACCAGAGAAATGTTGACATGCTATATTATGCAGAAATGAGAAACTTTCAGAATGACCAACCAGTTTAACCTTGGCAAGATACTTGAACACACTATAAAGCAACTGCCTCATAGAAAATAAGAATAACTCTGATAAAAAGAACTGGTTAACTTGGATTTATGAAGAACTAAGAATGTCAAACCACAGTCTCTTCCATCAAGAGGGAAAATGTTTTACTGTCTGGAAAAGGATCCGTGGGTTCATTTTTGAGTTTAATACTGTGTTTCCCTGTTAAGGACATAAGTTTTAAACAGAAATTCTCCAAAACGGGTGCCTAATTGGCTGAAAAACACAGCCAAGTGAGAGCACTCAGGACATTGGTATTGAGTAGGTTGGTTCACTATCAGAGCACTGCAGCTCTCCCGGACTTTCACGGAATAGCTTTTCCTTCTAACCTGACTGAGCGTGTCATTCACAGCTGCATCTGAGAACAACGATTTAAGCAAGAAATTAATAAAAGCACATTAGCCATCTCTGTTCCCTCCAGGTCTAAAGTTTCAGGTGATGAATCACACTCCTGCATCTTAAGTTATGCTGTATGCATCTACACTGGGTTTCAGAGCAGAGCTCCCGGGTGCCCAGCCTCCAGCTGAGCATTTCAAAACATACAGGCAGCCCTTGGGATAGATACTGCCAGGCTGTGGAGAATATAGCCATGTTTCTCTGAAGTCCTGGAACAGAGAAATTTGCTCTACATAATAAGGAAGACTATAAAAGAGTAGGATCAGAAGGTCTATTCCCCAGATATGGGACTTCCAATGAAAAAATATATAATTTCAGATATGAAAAAACAAATAAACAAACAAACAAACAAACAAAAAAAGCACAGCTGCTTGTTAAAATACACTTTGCTGATAACTTCATTGTTTGATCTTGCAAGAAAAGTTTTATTTTTCAGGTGGTGAAACATTCAATCATATCTTTAACACATCTAGGATTAGCTAACTAATAGATCTGCACAGTCAAAACCTGGATACGAGTTTTGTCTCACAATGATCAAAATCACAATCCCAGGTGGAACTCCTAGTCTGGTGGCTGATTTGTGTAAATCATTACATTAAACGATAAGGCCTCTGGGATTCATTTTCAGGATACAGCTGATCATTAAACCTCTTTTAGATCTTTTTAAGGTTATTCTGAAGTTAAATCAATACTTAGCTCAGCTCTGCTGCTGTTCTTCATTGAATGCATCCAGAAGACACAACCTTTTCTCAAACAAGAGGAATCCTCACTCTGCTTTTAACTAAAAACTCTACAATCCAATTTTTGGAATATTGGACTTTTCCAGGAAAGCTCCTGAAATTAGTTCAGCAAACAGTTGCTCAACTCCCTCTTTCCCTCCCCTTTAATCTCGGGTGCTGACCTGGCCATTCATTCCATGTTTGCAGTGGTGAGCTCTGCAAACTGAGTTTCCATGGCAGCCCTAATCCGTGAATAGGGCTGGCTCCATCGGTGGTCACTTAGGACAGGCTTTGTCCTCCCCATGTCGTGTCGCTGGCAAAATCAGAAGACAGAAAACAAGTGCCTTCAGTAAACATGACCTAATGAGATCCCTGACTTTGTGACGGGGGCCTGGAAAGGGAACATGTGGGGATGCCTGCCTCTTCTGGGATTTTCCACTGAGGTCTCCCAGTGGTTTCCTGCCTGTTTTTATAGACTGTCTTGTTTAAACTGCAATTTCTAGAAAAATTTTTCATTCTCCTTTTTTTTTTAGATACAGATATAACTGAATGAACATGACAAAACCATGGTCTGGCTTAGTGAGAGCTGTGTCCCGTGTTCTCTTCTGCAGGTGCCAGGTTGTCCTCTCCCCAGAGACGCATCTGACCAACTCCTTGATCACAGGATCCCCACGGCATCCAGTGGGTTTCCTCTGAGGAGATGCCCAGAGCAGGGCCCTGTGCTTTCAGTCTCTTCCTCCTTTGGGTGTCAAACACTAGGCTGATCCCCACTACAAACCCTTCCCCAGGCAGTGCTAGAAGCTACTTATGGGGCTTGTACAAATGAACAAAAATTAAACTCTACATGTTTCCACAACAGTACATAACTTCTTTCATTTTATGCCCAATAATCACAGTCAATTCATCTGGGCATTAACATGACTGCTTGTGAAACTGTCTAGGAGGATGACAGCCAAACTTTTCCAGAAGATTAGGCTTTCAATCTGCTAAGACACTGGGAAAAGGAATGATAGCATATAAAAATATGCCTGAAATACACTGATGAAGACAAGTTGTGTCCTTTAAATATATATTCCACACATTCTTTAAAATGCAACTTTTGCTTAGCTCCTCCAAGCTTTTTTTCCTTTGCTCCAGGTTGTGAAAATCATGCTGTCCACCTTCTTTTAACTTATTGTGTAAGGCACAACACCAAAGGTAAACGTGCTGGGCACCATGTACTTGCATCTGGCCTCGCTGCACTGTCAGCCACTTCCGCCAAGCTGGATGGGACACAGCCTCTTATTTAGGGTCTGATTTCAACTGTTTGCCCTCACGTAACGCAGAACAGTTGTCACAAAAAAGCTGATTATTATCTCCACCTACTGCAAATACGTTTCAGAGATTACAGACAGCTGAGTCCCACAGCCCTTACATTGGGAAAGCTCCCACAGCCTTCACATATTTGATGTTTTACTCACAATTAGCAGCTACAGTCGATGTATTTACAGGAATTCCTCTGAAATCGAAAACACAGGCAGACTAATGGGATATAAAAGAAAGAGAAAGGAAGTGACTTTGGCCATGGCATGCTTCCACCCCATGCAGCTGAGATTGGACAGCTAAAGGACCTCTGGCCCAGCGCCCTGTCAATTACCTTAATCCCAACCCGAATGGGAATGACACTAAACACTCCACAAAAATGCTTCCAAACATTGCCACAGGAAAAAGGAAAAGCATTAACCCTGCCTTCCCAGGCACAGCTTCAGTAATGGACATCTTGCATTTTACATGGAGAAACACATGAACATAAAAGACATACCCTCCAGTGAAAACTTGCACAGCCTCTCAGAGGGAACAGAATTAATCGTAGGGAATAATTACAGTTCTAAACAAGAATATTTATGACATTACATAAACACCATTAAAACAAGCAGAAAGGCAATAATTTTGAGACAGAGGAAAGGAGGAAGTGAGGCAGGGGGGATGAAAACCAATCAAAGTTTATAGCTGAAAAGATAAAAGTTCCCGTGTGTCAACCATCTTGAAAATCGTTGCTTCAGCCGTCACTTTTCTCTTGTTTACTCCCCTTAATAAAACAGGGAAAGAATTTTGTTTATGAAGTTAGCCAACACTTGGAGCTTAAAGCACTTTTCTTAAAAAGGATCTTTCAAAACCAACAAGAAATGTGGAAAATTTCTTTCAGAAATATTTTAACTTTTCAAGAAAAAGCATTTCAAGCCATTATCATCTCAGCAACCCTCTTTTCTTCCTCCCTCCCTTTTTTCCCTTTTTCCCGAGGCAAGGAAGGATGAAGGAAAGAGGGAGTTTTCTTCTTTTGTTGCTCAATGAAAAAAAAATAGCACAACTGTATTTTTAAATCAATGAAAAATTGAAAGAATTGCAAAGAAAAGCATTTAGAGACTTTCTTTTGCAACATACTTGTAGCATTTTTGTAGCCGGTTCTAGTTGTTTAGAGCTGGGGTGAAATCTTCTTGTGTCTTTTACACTACAGATTTCATTCTCAGAACCTTGGAGCTTGAAAATTGCCCTGGGCAGCTTCAGTTCAGGCTGAGCCTGCAAGGCCTGTATTGTCCCCCAGGAGACCAAAAGCTCTAATACCTGGCAGTCACGCAGGGAACCCAGAAATGGCCTGGCAGATCCTCTTCAGGAGAGATGCTCTTACACTGCCCTCAGTTTGGGTTAGATATGTCCCTGGTGATAGCAGTGTCTACATGTACCACAGGAACATGAAAATAGTTTTGAATTGCTCTCTGAAAATAAAGCCTTTCGGTCAAAATGCTGTTTCCTTCATTTTTTATTCTGACTCAGGCATATTCCAGCATCAAGGAAAGGATGGTAATCATCAGCACTCAGAGCCATAAGAAAAATATTTCTTTCCTTTGCATTTCCCTCTTCCAAGAGCTGGCTTCTGGGAATTGCAATCAACCTTCTGCTGTATGGATTGCTGGCCCAAAAATGGACATGGTGCTTTTGCAACCCAGGAAAGAAGCAGGGGACCTTGGTGGGCCGAGTGGGTGGCTGTGATGAGGAGATGTCTGTGGACATTTCATGGGCTGGAATTCAAGGTGAGGGAGCTGCTAGACATATACCTGCATTTGAAAGTTGAGTGCACCTTTGCAGGGGCAGCAGAAAATTTTGCAAATGGAGCACCGTGGCTTAGTAGTAGAACCTCCCTCCAGACAAGCATAAAAGTGTGCTCTGTCATCTGCAAGCTGGAGGATCAATATCAAGTCTGTGATTTGTACACAACTACTGCAATCTAATTGATACACATGGGCAACAGATATGCTTTTGCAAATCAGCTGCGACTACCAGGATCCCTTGCAGGACTCAATAAACAATGTCTGGCTTTGGGGCTGCAGAACACACACACGGCTACGCAAACCTCCCAGACAATTTTCCACTCTGCCACCCAGGTTTCATCAGCCAAAAGATTGTAAAAGAGCATGTGACAGCACAAACAGCTTGGGTTTAGCCAAAAGCCCAAAGTGCAAAAACTCATCTAGCCCAGCACAGCCAGCATCCAATTCCCTGCCCGCATAGGGAAACATTTTACTTTCCAGGTTTATTCTTACACACCCTCAGAAACAAGAAGAGATCCGCTTTCCCCCCTTACCCATGCACTCTCTATCCTCCCCTCCATCTCCTCAGAACTGAAAGCACTTGGGTTTTGTGGCCAAGTGTAGACAGTCAGGTGGGAAATCACACGTTGCACCTTTCTTCTCCATTTTCCCTGGTGCCAGGCACTTCTCCACTACCCTGATTTACTCATCGAGGTGCTGAGGAGAGTTTGCTCTGCTAACTTCAGGAGTCAGGCAGCATTTCCTGAACCAGAATGATGGTTTAAGTAAGGTCCTTCCACTGACCTCCCCGTGACACCGTGCTCATGAATAACCAGGTCTGTCGCTGCCCCTCATGCTTAATTTTCTCTGAGGAAATCTTCTGTTAAGGGGCAACAGTTTTCCATTTCAGTGTACAGCACTACCCAGCTGCTTGTTATTTCACTTGGCTGAGCCTGACAAGCTAATGGTATGTTTGATTTGCACTACCAGTTCCTGCTAGAGACATCATAACTTTTACTACAGACGTGGTTCTTGTTAGAGACTCAGTTGTCCGCAGAAGTAAAAAAAAAAAAAAANCACACTTATTTCACTCAATTTACTGGTTAACTCATTATTTGCAAGCACAGTGCTGGTATCTAGCACACCATCTGATGCATTTCTTTTTAGCATATTTCACTGTTGTTTGTGTGGCTAATGGAAAGATTATTCTATCCTTTCTTTTGATATGCATTCCCTTTACTGTCCTCAATCCTTTGAGGTTGATCACATTTCTGATTGCTAGAACATTTGCCGTAAACTTTCTTAGACTCTGTGCAGCTACATTCAGATCAGCAATTGCCACAGGAGAAAAAACGACAGGTACAGAGAGAGGATAAGCAAGGATAACTTCCCCTGAACTGGACATAGTTCAGGATAAATTTTCTGCCTTGGTTTTCCAGCTCAGTGTGGATAAAGATATCGAGAGTATCCACGGAACTTACACATCTGCACTATTTTTACACTGCCAAAAGTACTGTATGTGCTACATAAGACTAATGCATTACACTCTGCAAGAATAAAAAGAAAACCAAGAGGACCGAACTACCACAGCCCTGCTTGTCTGCAAAATACTGAGTCTACATTTAATGAGGAGACCAGTAGGGTTACGAAATTTGTTTCCCCATACCAGACATAGAGCATCCAGTCAGGACAGGGCAGTACCCTCCAAATTTTCCATCACACTGACTTGAAGCACCCTGATAGACATGTCTGTGTATCTCACACTCAGCAACCTAGATGGAAGGATCTCCACACCTAAGATTGCTTATGAAAATTTTGGCTGCACTTCCCCTCTGTCTCTGTTTAGTTGCCAGTAAAAAGAGGATGGTATTCGCACATATTACCATGCTGCAGCCTCGTATAAAATATGCTTTGTTAAAATACGACATATAAAAGCAAAAAAATAAGAAGGCTTGTACTGTTGGCTTTTCCTTGGAGTCAGAGTAGGTTTCCTATTTGCAGGACTGCCAGTGAAAGACATCTATTTGCAGTACTATCAGGGACTGTTAGTTTCTCATGCTGAATTTTCTCTAATAAAGGTCCTTTAAAGCCCCTGAACTCTTGATCCTCAAAACAGCCAGTCTGGGGAGCGTTTCTTCCAGTCTTTGAAGTTGCAGCACTCATAAAGCTGACCAGTGTTGTTTGTGGGTTTGTTTTCTTTCCATATCTCTCCTTTCCCTTTAAGACCAGACAGAAGATGACATTATTAGCAGGCTGCTCACAAGCACCTAGTAGTTTAGGGGAAGGCTTTTTATTTCTGCTTTCAAGCAGAGATGAAAGATTGTAAAAACCTCTTTTTTTTTTCCTTAGGGAATTACAGCTCACAAAAGTTCTTATAAGTCCTTACAGCAACTATTTTACTACTCAGGGAGGCTATTTACTAGGTCACTTTCTTCCTGCAGCAGGCCTCAGTGTTAATAAATGGTGTCTGTGAGTTACTTTATGCTCTTCATACTTTATTTTGATCTAGCTGTGTGTTTAAGGAGCTAAAGAGAGTGTGTCTTGATGAACTACTTACAGCAGAGTTTGCTCTAGGCCAAAATGCAGAGAGGGCTTTCTTCTGGGTTTTTTCTAAGTTTTTGTAGGTACATTGAAATCTGAAGAATGGGGCGAGCTGCCAAGGTTGTTCTGCAAGTCTGTTAGCTTCTGCTCACTCAGCATTAACATCTGTCTTCACTAAACTGTTACTGGACCCCCAGTACACTGCACGGAGCAAGCTCCAGAGGCACTTACAGAAAGCAGAGCTCAGGGAGGGAGGGAGAACCACATCCCCCAAGCCCCCAGCTAATAGCACTTTTCAAGTTAAATTAAGGCACAGCTTTACCCCAGAATGCTCTGTCCCAGATCTGTGTGCCAGTGAGCTTTAATATCAAAAACAACCATGAGGGAGAAATGGAGAGATTGCAACAAGGAGACCCTGTGCCTGGATTCTGCCTCTCAGCCTTTTACCCCATTCAGAAGGCATCATAAAATACAGCAAAAATTGTTTTCTCTTTCTAAAGAAGTCAGATGATTCTACAATATAATTCAAACTGAAAGTGCAACATCCCAGGATGTGCTTGAGGTGCCTAAGACCTCAAAAGAGGCACACAGTTATTACAACAGCAAGTCATCACTAACACATCCAAAGCAAGGCAGTACCACACCTCCCTGGTGAGGTTGCACAATATCTTTGTACCTAATTAACATCTGTGTTATCAAAGAAAGCAATTCTGCACACACGTAAAGCACATGAGTCTTACCCAGCCCCTTTCAGGTTTTATCAGGGAAGAGAGGGGGAAGAATCACATAAAACCCCCATGACACTTGGTTTGATATCTCGCATGAGGCTGGGATGCACTCAGTGAGGCTGTGCTCACGGGTAACACCCAGCAAACCAATGAACTTAGGGTCACATCCCTGAATTCACAGAGCGTCCTGCTCTGCAGTGTGTGCAAAATCACACAAGCTACCATCACGTGTTAAACAGCGGTGCCCCTCTGATGGCACATCAGCATAGGCACCATCCCATTTTACAAATGAAGGTCCACCTTTCCACGAGCTGACAAATTTCCGGGTTTTTCTCTGTGTACTGTGTGCTTACATGCCTGCCATATAATCATACAAGCAGCGCCTGGATTTGTGGATTTATTGGCTGTGACCAGACACAGGCTAAGTAAGTAAACCGATTAATACGTATTAACATACCACATTCGTTCAAAGTTCAGAACTTGTGCACACATGTGAAGGTGGTATTTATCCATGGTTCTTACCAAGGGAGCTGATTAAAAACAGGATCGTGCAAAGCAAGCAGTGAAGTAAAAAGACAGCACTAAACCATTTTTTTGTAATTGAAATAGCCTGGATAATGGTTACCTAATTTAATAGCTCATCAAACTATAGCTCTCACATAATCTTCGAGGGTTCGGTGGTTTTATGTTGTAACTTGTAGCTGATGCTGCAAGAAGTGAGAGTTCTTATGAAATTATTCCTGTATTGTTACCCAGAATAAAAATGCCTAAGAGAAGTCATAATGTCTCATGTACTAAAGACAAAGGAAGAGAAAGGACAGTCAGACACTGGTCACATCCTAATGGAAAAGAGGTCTCCAGAGTCAGGGACTTTTTACTACAGCACCTTTTTTTTTAAGGTTTTGGCTTTTAGTCTTGAAACTTTTGGCTATTTTCTGTCTAAATACAGTGTGAGAGTAAGATAACTAAACTCCCATTTTATAATACCACTAAAAAGCTTCAAGTGTGTGTTAACACTGTCAGAGCTGTGGGTGTTAAGTACAGCAGTGTGAGCTGCCACCTTGTCCCCTTCCAGCGGGGCTGAGCAGACACCTTGGCTGGGCTCCCTGCAGGGGAGCTGCCTTCACAGGGATGCACTGCCTAGGCTGAAAAGGGTTTTCTAGTGTTTGCCCCAAAGAAAACTTCACTTTCTCTCGTATGATTTTCAGTCCAAAACTTCTGACGCATCAGGAATGAAACAGCTTTTACAGGAAAGGATATCCTGGGAGATTCCTGTTACAGCGAGTGCCTGGCCCTCAGCTCCCAGCCTGGGGAAGAGGTATCTGTCCACCATTAGCCATCACTGAAACCCTGATGCTGAGGGAGAAGAATCAATCTTCATCAGGAAATTGATAAAAAGGACTTTCTTGTCGAGAATGTTTGTAAACAGATTTTTCCAGCAGCTGCTCAGCTGATCTCCCAAGAAGGAGGTCAGGAGAAAGCTACGTGATCAGAGGTGCAACCAGCCCAAGTGCTCTGGGATGTGATGATCAGATTTTCCATTTCAGATCTTAAAAAAAAAAAAAAACCAAAACAGCCACTTGTTTTAGTGCCTAAATGGCAGCTTAGGTCACTCGATAATTTACTACTTAAGCTTTTACTAGGTGTGCTATGTGACACTTACTTTTTAGGAGCTGTGATTAGGCTGTCCCTGTCTCCATCAAGCAGCTGTTCAACTGCACAGATTTTTGCAGAATGGAAAACCTCACCATTAACACAGGCATTTTAAGCAAACTATTTGCAGATTTTTTTTCTGCTTCTCTTCTCTTCTCTTCTCTTCTCTTCTCTTCTCTTCTCTTCTCTTCTCTTCTCTTCTCTTCTCTTCTCTTTTCTCAGTCCAAACCAAACTTTGCATCTCTTTTTTGGGGTTTAGGCCTGAATTTTTAAACCAAATTAAAGATTTAGGATGCATACTGTCAGGTCTCCTAAAGAGCTTAGCTACTAGAGAAGGAACCTAGCATCCTTTATTTCTCTCAGCCTGAGACTGACTTGACAGCAGCTTTTCTATACTTTGAAAGTATCTTTACAACCTAGAGGTTAATCAGTGTATCTTTCTCACAGTTCCCCAAAATATCAAACTATTATTATATGTGCTGGTTTCGCCTGGCATAGAGTTAATTTTCTTCACAATAGCTGGTATGGGGTTGTGGTTTGGATTTGTGCTGAAAGCAGCATTGATGACACATCAGTATTTTTGTTGTTGCTGAGCAGGGCTTACACAGTGTCAAATCATTTTCTGCTCCTCACTCCACACCCCAGTGAGGAGGCTGAGGATGCACAGGGAATTAGGAGGGGACACAGCCAGGACAGCTGACCCCAACTGACCAACGTTGCATATAGGTAAAACCTTATAAAATTAAGGCCTTGTTGCCTTTGTAAAATCATGGCTCAGGCCTGTTACTTCAGCTAAGTAGAAAAGGGCTGTGGGAAAGAGACACGGCTGAATTAGGGGTAGAACATGCTGTGTGACTGTCACGTGCTCACGTCTTGGTGTATGGTGGTTGGTTGAATTACGTTTGTTGTGTCTTAAGACTATGTAAACTAATAACTGGCTAAATGCTTAAAAAGGCCAGTTTTTTGTAATAAAGGGGCTCTCCTTTGCACCTGCCTGGGGACTCCACGTCTCTCATTATCGCAACAGACCAAAGAAGTATCCTGTACCATATGACATCATGCTCAGCAGATAAAGCAGAGGGAAGAAGACGGAGGAGAGGAGATGTTCGGAAGGATGGTGTTTGTCTTCCCAAGTCATCACTGAATGATGGATCTCTG
This sequence comes from Rhagologus leucostigma, assembly GCA_013397725.1. NCBI lineage: Eukaryota > Metazoa > Chordata > Aves > Passeriformes > Rhagologus > Rhagologus leucostigma. The sequence continues at coordinate 159,308 of VZTD01002137.1, forward strand.
CATTCCTGGAGATGGCTGAACACCTGATTCGCCAAAATGAATTCCATGTTTTGCTTTGCTTACACATGGCTTTTGCTTTACCTATTGAGTGAAGCAAAAGGAGCAAGTGGCTGTGAGGGGCTGAGTTGCCAGCTGGAATTAAATCACCACAGTCCAACACAGAACTAAGTCAACAAAGAGATGAAGGAAAACACATCTTGGATTGTCTCAAGCACTTCCTGGGGATCTGAGAGGACCTGAAGCCAGGTGAGAATTTAAAAGCAGGTCTCTCACCTCCTGGAAAGCCTGCCCTGCACTGTTTTCAGTGCAAAGCCTGAGGCGCCAAGTATGGTCTGAGCCTGCCAGCTGGCTTACACACCACAAGCCAGGTATGTCAGTGGCAGGTAGGAAAAGGCTTATCTGCAGCTCCCTGCAGCCTGGTGACGGCTGGAGCTGGGTGAGGTGCCAGTGGAAATGGAGGTGCTGTGAAGGCTTTAGGCATCTACAGGGCTGGACAAAGTTGAAAATGGTTTCTCTAGGACCTGACTGTCGAATTGAAACACTTGAGGTGGAGCTCAGGTGTTCATGGTGAATTTAGCCTTTACCAAGTCCAAATTCTAGACCAGTGAAAATGCAGGCCAATGTAGCTTCTGACTGAAGTATCATGTGGAAATAGGTGGAGTTTTGTTGTGACTCCATAAACAGCCTGTGACACCATGAGCACTTCTTGTCTCTCTTTTCCAATTAAGCACTTAAGAGTTTCCCGAGGTAAATATTAATACTTCAGAAAGGAAATACTAACATGCACAAATTCCTTTCCAACTTTCCTGCTTAAATAGCTATCATGTTTTAGTGAGGTCACAGCATTCAGTTCTCTATAATAAAAAATAAGCAGGATAAGTAGCTTTACTCCTGTCAAAACTTGAATGCAATTTTATGTTTTTCTTTGACTTACCCTATAAATATTTTTACTACAACATTCAAAGTTTATGAGATCTCTAAGACTTGTAAAGAGGTTGAGTAACTGGAAGCCAAAGGCTAATACCTACCACAGGGACTTGGGAGTTTTTCTTAAGCAAGCTATTTATTAATGTTAACAAAGGGTATTTTACTGATGATCTGTTTACAAAACTGAGTATTATTTTACCTTTCCATTCCAGTGTAAACAAATCCATGAGGAGAGACATGGACCAATACCACAATGCCTGACAATGTTGATCTTTTCCCAGGTTACAATTTTCTGACATTATCCGTTGAGCTGAGCTTCTGCAGTTGAATCTCTGCTGAGTCCAAGTGTAGCTTGGGAGCTGCAAAAGTCAGCCTCACTGAACCAGAGGAGAGAACAGAGTTAGCCACTGGTTGTGGATGCCTTTGACAAGCTGTGTTCTTTTCCCTGTTCGTGAGTCACTCACTGGGAGACTTTATCTTTCCTAATGCGTTTGCTATCTATAATTATGGTTGCAACAGTTATCCACCCTTACAGGAAAGCATTGCTGTGCCTGAACATGCCCAGGAGGAGCTGTGTCACAGGCCAGGCAGTGGGAGATGATCTGCTCATATCCACCGTGGCCACAGGAGAACATGCGTGTTTCAGCAGCTCATCTTCTGGCACAGCTCAGGAGAGCTCTGTGTCACTGCTTACTTGCTAGTCACTATTTCTTCTCCCAAACCATGATTTACTGACTAAAGATTAACTATTCAAAAAGGTTTGCGCAAGCAGGCAACCCAGCCTTTTGTGCAAACATTTGTGGATAGCCATTAAACTACTAACTTGAGCCCAAAAGAGCAAGAAGTCAAAATATTCACAAAGTTTGGCTAAGTCCAGAGCCTGCCAGATTTGGCCGTCCTGCCTCTGGCTGTCCTGCCTCCCAACCACCTTCAGCATCTTGGGAAGATACCATGCAAATGCACTCCTGAGGACAGCCCAGAACCACAGCTGCTCCAGACTGTTTTTAATCCTCCTTTCTTTACAGATTAAAGAATTAAGCCTTCATAGGGATTAAACCTTTCCCAGCTGTAAAGCTCAGCACTGGATTTATCACACAGTTACAGCTCCCTACCTACCCATGCAGCTCCTGGGTAGATGGGGAGCTAAACATGATCAAGCACTTAAAAAAGAGAATGAGGTTCTTAGCTGACCAAAAACCAGAAAAATAATCCAAACTGCCTCCCTTTATACGTATATTCATGCAGTCAGCTCTTTTCGTAGGCATGTACCTTTGGGGTTTGTTATCGTCTGCTGTTATGCATCTTCTCAGATGAAGGTTTACTTCACATGCATCTGAGAGCTCCACTTTCATGCACTGTTGCATGTTCAGTTTATGCTGCACAAGCCTAAATGATGTACGTGGATATTTCCTCATCTGCAAAGACTCCCAGAAGAACACCACGAACACCTTGTATAGATGTGTCAGCCTTTAGTGGACTAGAAGACCTCCAGCTTAATCTGAAATCAGCTGCTTATCCTGCCTAAGGATCTCACTGCCTCAGTTGCACTGCAATCATAAACAGGCTTTCTGTTTTTCTGGCTGGATAGTGCTTCATTACTTTGCAGATGCTCTTCGGAAAAAAGAAGGGATTTCAAGAGGTAATTTGACCACTTGTGCAGTGCCCAGATCAAGTGAAAATAGATCTTCAATGGCTGACTTGGATTAAATCTCTTTATAAAACTGCCCAGTACTGTGATTTTGCAGCTTTGAGTCAGTGTTTTGCCACCCAGATTACAGGAGAGAGATTCTCATCGTTCAGCTCTTGGTTGCTAAGGCTTGTCGTGTCTTTTACTCAAGGTTCATGCGAATCCAATCATGCAAATCCAACGCCTACCCTTTCTACCTTGGGAGCCTAAATATGAGATAGAAAGTGGGCCCTAATATTCTAAAATGAAAGAGCAGATTAAAACTGTGTATTTTAATAGACAAATACGTTATTTCATATCACACTGGTTCTGTTTCAGTGAATGGTCAGTGGGAAAGGACAGCCAGAGCTATTCTAAAATGGTCTTTGTCACCAAGGAAAGTGTTTGGGACTCAGCCTTCATGCCATGCACTGATTTGCTCAGTGCAAATGCCATGACTGTAATAAGGGTAATGATTAATATGAGCACAGTGATGCCTGCATGTTTGTGGTCATGCAGTGGGTAGATTTTGGCAGCAGCTTCCTGGAGGTTTTGATTCCACGGCAAATTGAGGAGCCAGAAGAGGAAAGGGAGCAGACCTTCATCTGGAATGGTTTTTCTTAGTGTGGCTTCCCATCCTAAGAGGAGTCTTTAACAGGAATGAGATCCTGAGCCCTCTGGATGCGCCAGTCTTTCTCCAGTAGCTGTATAGGGATAGTTTACACCAAGTGCTTGAATATAGATTAAGGAGTCAGAGAAAATTAACCCAACCACTGATAAAATGCTAATTTCCTCCTTCCTTTTGGCACAGTAGTTCTCCTTTTCTTCTGAGGTTTGCTTCAGGACAGGAGAACACTTTGATAACACTTCCCACTTTGTACAATCCTTGACAAGGGAGCAGAGCACTTTGTTGTTAGGTGGCAGCATTCAGCCAGCAATTAATTGCCCTCACCACACTTCCCAGCTGTCCTCTTGCTCTTGGTGGTGTGAGGCCAGTGCAGACCTTTGGCACACAAAGATGGTTTGAACTCCAAAGGGCAATGAGAAGGTGAGAGGAGGAGCCGTATGGCTACTGAGCTGGTTGGCGTGAGCTGAGGCTAAAAGGGGGGCCTCTGGTGAGCAGTCTTGCCCTTCATGATCTGTGTCAAAGAGGAGTGCTATCATTGCATTTCATTTTCATCTGGTACTTTGAATCTGCATAAAAACATGGTATAATACTGATGTGATTCTGTGGTAATTGTTCTGCTACAGTAAACATGCCTGACATGAAACACACTGAACTTTCCGGTTTCTCTGGTGCTCATTTCTTGAAGGGGATCATAATGAGGTGAGAGAGGAAAAAAATGGGAAATAACTCTGGAAAGAAAATTATCAAGATTATCCAGGTGACTGATAATTATGGGATTTGATATCACGGGGAAATTAACATTTTAAAGATTGGCCAAGCAGAAAAAGAAAAGCGCTCTGCTCTTTCCAAAATACACAAGCATTTCAGTGCACACTGCCCTCTGCATTTGGATGGCAGTGCATGTTTATTGGTGCTCCTGTTTGTAGGCTGCCTGGGGTTTGCATGTCAGTCCCCAGATCCCAAATACTTTCCCAGGTTCTTCCTCGATTCACAGTCAGCAGTGCCCTTTCCACTGACTGCCCTAATGTGTGCACTATGATTTTGTGTCTTTCCTGCAGACAGGACTGAACGTGCCAGTTTGGGAGAGGGCAACCAGCTCCAGACTCTCAAAAAATGTCCATGTAAGGCTATTGTGTCAGCTGTGAATTCACTATTTTTTCTGTGTTTGCAAAGGAGCACTCCCTGGGTACCTGCCACCATTGAAACAGAGGTGACATCTGGTCAAGATGACCAAGTTGACCAGGTACAAAGAGAAGCTGGCAGGTATGAAGCAATGTGGTGAGGCAAGAGTGGGAGACCTGCCAAAAGAAAAAGAGCAAAGTGCTCATAAACTGAAAACAAACGTGTTTCCTGCAAAGGGAAGCTACTCCTGGTCAGGAATAATCATCTTCTGTAAAGCAGGCCCTAGAAGAAGAAGGTTTGTTCTAAGGTACTGAATACACACTGTCTTCATATTATCTAGTGTAGTGCTACTGGCTAGACAGGCTGTCAGAATCTCCTTGTCTTTTGAACAGGGTCACTGAGTTTGTCCTGAGCCTACTAACTTTCCTCTCTTATGATGTATTTTTAGAAGTCAGATATGTGCCTGTTTTTCTCTGCATTTTAAATCCAAAAGACTCAGATGATTTGCCTCAAACATTCCGAAAGAAAAAATAAATCTCCTGTGGTTTCACATTACAAATGAAGTGTTTCAAGCTCAACATAGATTTGGGGGTTCATGTTTGGTGGCAAAGTTAGAAAGTATTTCAGTTCAAATATAGAATACAGTGCTCCTGTAACCTCAACTCCAAACTCCTCTAATCCAAGTTTAGTTCCTGATGGACTCTATCCACAAAGCGAGCTAAATACCTAGCTGTTGCCTAAGTACTACTTTAGCAAAGTCAAAAAATTTAGACTTTCAAAGCTCTCACTCTGCACATCACAAGTATCGGAGAGCAAAATGCTTTGCATGCATAAATATAAATTTTCTGGGCATGCATCCCTGAGCATCCCAGTCTCTACTTCTCAAATCGTGCCCTTCATATACAGCGAAGGAGCTAACCTTGCCTTAAGGAGGCTTTGGATGCCGTGTTTCCCTCCCTTGACATCCTAGTATCTGGAATGCCCTTCTCTAGAGTCAAATACTGTCTTGTCTATTTAGTCTAAACCAGGTGTCTATAAGAAAGGTCTACTCAGGAAATGTTTCCAAGCATTTTCACAGAAAGTGTCTGAAATGGGTTCAAGTCCCTTCAGGTTGGTTTGGAGTTTGAGCCAAGGTGTCTGGCACAGCTGATGAGTGCTGACACAACTGAAGAACCAGCACTGAGGATGCAGGGAGAAAGTGGGAGGTCATGGTGGCAAGGAAGAGGATAAAGGAATAATTCCTCTCCTTGTTAAATCATGTATGTTTGTTCCCACTGGCCTTTCAGAATCACTGTATCACATTCTGAGATATCTTACACTATAGATATTGTAATTTAGTGAAGAAGAAATAACCTGGATTCACCTGAAAGAGGATCTTTGATCTGGAGGAGAGGAAGTGAAAACATGGATTCCTTTGTCCTCAGTAAAAGTGTTCAAACTCAGTGAGGGATCCAAGAACAAGAAATTAGTGTAGACTTGTTTGTTATTTTGCCTACATCTACATAATACCTGTTACCAAAATAACAAAACTAATTTAATTTCATAGATTTTAGAGTTTCCTTGGATCCCTTTAACTCTCCTCACCTGTGTTTGTGCAACTAAGCAGCAGCTTCTGATTTCAGATTGTCCATAAGACTGGTGCTCCAGCAACAGGGATGTTTAAGATATTATCTGTACTGGTGAGGAGAAGAGTAAAGCCAATATGTGGATGCATATCTTTTGAGAAGAGTTCTTTCTACCAGGCTGAGCATTATCTATTTGCACAGGTGATCATGCATCCCCTGCTCACTGGGCAGCAGCACTGCCTCCTCTCTGGCACATTTCCAAGTTGCAGGAAGTCTAGTGTTGGTCTGCAGAAGTGACACTATTTTACCCCGCTGTCTAAGGTCTCCAGGTCTCATACTGACACCCACAGAGAACTTGACACCAGTGTGAAGAGAGAGTCAAAAAAAGTTAATGCTTGTTGTAATAATATTCACTGAACTCTTGTCAGAGTCAAAAAATAATCTATTAGGGCATATTCCTGCCAGGTTTTTAGCATTCGTATAACTCAGGCATAGACTCCAATGGCAGATAGAATAAATAATACCCAGAACACAAGTTTGGCTTCCATTTCCAATTGACACGCAATAAAGGTCAAGTCCTGCTTCCCCTGAACTCAATGTGAAATTCTTAATTAACTTCAGGAAAGAGCAGAGTGGGCCCAAAAGAGTTAACAGTAGTAGGATATAAACCAGAAATTAAATAAACTCTTAATCAAAAAATTATGTCTTACAGCCAGAGAAACCTCTCTGGAGTTGTACAGTTCAAAATAGGAGCAGAATTTCAGCCTCTAAGATTCACTGATACCATTTCAGATGCAAATTTTGTGATCTTTTCAGTGCCAGACACAACACATTCCAGTATGCATAACATTTTAGTTACTTATCTTCTATGAGTTGCAGGGCATAATGTTTTTCACTGTTTAGAAATAACTCAGCCCTGAGTCACCACTGAAAAACCCTGTTCTAAATTGGATTTCCGCTGCGAACCTGGACTGTCTCAATTTGAAAAGTCCAAAGAAACCACAAAGCCTGCTTTACAGCCCATAGTTTGTGTCTACTGGGAGGAAAGAGCAGATCAAGACCATGCAAAGGTGGGGGTATCCTGGGGATCCCTGGCCTGGCAGAGACAACTGCGCTGCATGGGAAGGGGATGGAAACATATCCGTGCTCTCTGTCATCACTGTCGTCCCCGCCTCCAGCCAAGCAGCAGTGCATTTGCAGACTGAGACCCTTGTCATTGATTTCAAGGCAGTCAGACTCCCGCTGACTTTCAAAAAGCTCTTACTTTATCTCCCAATGTGCCTGTGCTCAGGACCGCAGTGTGACACGTTATCCAGCTGGGACCGGCAAGAGCAAGAAGGTTTGGGATGCAAACCTGTGTTTCCTGGATGCTGCACAGCGTAGTCCTTCAGCTAAAGGGCCACCAAACAGGATTTATGCTAGTAAAGGACTTCACAGCTTTCTTTACTGTGTTTCTCATTCTAAGGGAAATATGCAGCAAAGACCTGGCCACAAACTACCCTGTTCATGTTTTTTTAAATGGAGAATATTTCTACCAGTAGGAGCAGTTTTCTCCATCATCTTGTTCATGCCATAACTTTCGTGGCCACTAATCGGAAAATCCATGGGTTCAGATTTCACACCTGCACCACCACTTTCAAAACACTACCTTTGTAGGCAGAGGGACAGGAAAGGATTCAGGGAAAGCTTTGTACTAGAGCTGCCTCCTGTGATTCTTGAGGAAGCTGAGCAGGTTGAGGCTTGTACTTGCTAAGGCAGAACTGACACCAGGTTCCCCACAGCACCATAAAACTCCTGCAAAGCCTGGGAATAAAAGAATCCTTCATGACACAGCCCTTTCCCTGCCTATCATTTTACTTTAACTCTCTTGAAGCAAAGAATTTCTTTAGTGTTCCTAATGAGACTACCAGGCAGAGAACTGTAAATCCTTGATGTACTACTGTGGGAAGAGAGCAGCAAATATATTTGAGAGGGAGCTAGGAGGGAAGAAAAGGAAGACCTTCTTACTAATATACACCAAGGCAAATCCAATTCAATTTGACAGGTTTCAGAACTCAGCAGATTGTATAGCATAACTGTAAATAATATGTCAATAGAATGATTAAAGGAGAAGTATCAGGTCGTGTCTGCCCAACCTGAAAATTTTATTTTAAATAAACATTGTCTAAAATTTCAAAAGATATTTAAAAATCTCATCTGGCAGCTGAATAGGCCATAGTGTCACTGGCTAACTTAAGCAAGTAAAAGTGAAGGTCTTTGCACCTGTTTTCAAGAGTTAGAGATAGATGATTGGACTCTTTCCATTTGGGCAGTGATTTACCATTGTGCCATTGCTTCCTTTAGCACTCTGTGAGTATCGCTTCTTTTTGAGAAGACAGTCTTGTACAACAATCATGTAATTCTTCTTGGTGTTTTTCAAACTGTCAAGCCCTTTGAAGGAAATTTTAAAGTTTTGAAACTTTTGAATTAATGATTCATTCTTTCCCTCGGTAAAACATATATTCAATCCTGAAGTTTTAAAAAAAATCTTTTATTGTGAGAATATTGCATAGTTTTTACGAATTTCCAGCAGATCACATAAGCATTCATGATTATTAAGAATGTAACTCTGCTAATGACAGCTTGCACTGTTGGAAGTCCTAGCTTAGACTGAATTAAAACTTCTGAAAATTACATTCTGTTGAGCATCAACAGAAAGATTTTGTACAGCTATGCTGCAGAACATAGCAAAAAGCATCTCATAACTCTGTGCTACATCAAATTCCACTCTTCCTTTAACCACCCCTACAGTAAAAGAGTAGCAGTACTCCAGGTGGGGTTTCACCAGAGCAAAGTAGAGAGGGAGACTCACCTCTCACGACCTGCTGGTCACACTTCTTTTGATGCAGCTGGATATGGTTGGTTTTCTGTGTTGCAAGCACACACTGATGCGTCTTACTCGGTGTTTTATCCACCAACACCCCCAAATTCTTCTCCACAGGGCTGCTTTCAATCTACTCATTGCCCTGCCTATACCCATGTTTAGGATTGCCCTGACCCGGGTTCCCATAAATCCGTTTCTCCAGGCTGTTAACATTCACAAGCTTGGCTGTTCTTGAAGTTGGAGGAGATGAACCTTGCAAATCAACCACCTCTCCCAGACTCCTCTTCCTTACCTGTGCATATATGCCAGTGGTGGACTCATGTCTGTCTTGTTTGTTTGCTTCGAGGTCTTTCCTCTCCAGTCCACCCTGTGCCCTTTCCTTGTCATCCTGGCCTGGCACTTCTTTGTTGTCATCTCCCTTTTATGTCATTCACTGTTTTGTCTCCTCAGGTTGGTCAGCCTACTGGCAAAGATGTTTTGCCCTGCTTGGTCAGGTGGATCTCTACTCTTCCTAGCAGTCCTCAATTCTCTGTCCCACACCTATATAAGCCAAATCTCTGTTCCCAACATCATCTGTGCAACCAGGCAATCACCTCCATGAGCTGCTAAGCCCTCCTCAAGCCCTTCACCCTCTGTGCCAGGATTAAGGAGAAACCCACCTGGTCCTTGGACCCTTGGCCCTTACCCCAGAGCCATGTAGTCACTCTTGTTATGCTTCACATAACTATCAGGCCAAAAGAAAAAAGTGAAACAAATGAGTCAATTTTCTGAAGTTGTTCGTATTTCAAATGAGGCGTGAGAGAAACAGAGACAGGAACATGGATTTCATTTTCTTTTCTGTACTCAAAGATTTGACATTTGAAGACTCTTCTATTAGGTTTGCAAATTTTCTGTTCTTGTAGCCCTCAAGGAAAAAAGAAAAAGAAATGTGAATCCACAATTTAAAAAAAGCATTCCCTGCCATTAGCATTTCTTTGATGGTCCTTTGGTTTATTGTTGTGCATTAACTTCTGTTTAATCACATAATTGCTACAACATTCATATAAATAATGCATTTGGAAAAGAAGGTAAAGAGGGTGTCACGTTCTGTTCTCCAGCAATTTTAGTGGGACTCTCTGCCTTGACTTTAGTGCTAAAGTTGCTTTTTTTTTTTTTGGTCTCGGGACAGCTAAAGCCTGTTAACAAAGTTAAAGCAAACAGGGAAAATAAAAGCACTTTCATTTTATCATGACACAGATTTGATGGGTCAGCCATAAACCTCTCAGCTGAATTTACTCCATGGTAAAACTAATGTGTCTTGTCTTCGCTGTATTGGTACCTCAGGGGAGCTGATGTGTATTAGCTATCATTATCAGTAAAGACAAACAGCATTTGTAGCTCTCCCTCCTTCCCAAGGTCCTCCTGGGTTTTCCGTTTATGAAAGTTTCTGGTAAAAGCTTCTATGTAGTCACAGAACAGAGTTGCCCATGTCTGCCAGCTGTTTTTTGCACTACATGAAAATATTTCTCAAGTGCAATCCTCTCTTCTCTCTCCTTTTCAAACACTTACAGTTTAAAAAAGCCAAACCCTTCAGCATTTGGCACAGTTTCAGCTACAAGATCTACAGCCAGTTTTGAAAACTGCAACTTATAATGAGCTAATTTTACAGTTAGAAAAAGGTTATGTCGTTTTGAAAGAGACAGATACAGCTGGAAAGGAGACAACTGAATTGTGCACTGAAAGCACTGGGATTTCGCCCACATATTTGTGCCTGGATTTTACTGGGTTTTTGCAAACAGGAGTTTCAAAGACTTTTCTTACAGATTTGGTGTGTTCGGACACGTGTTCAGTTTTAATCAGTTTTAGAGCATAAGTCCACAGAGACAGATAGGAAGGAAGGTGTATAAGAAGAGGACAAGATTACTTGTCCATAGGTATGTCAGGTCTTTATTTTGTTAGTTATGTTTGCAACCCTACCAATCCATTAGACACACATGTAGGATCTCTCTTCATACCAGCTCTCCAATGAATGCAAAAGGAGGAAAAAGATTAACAAGATTAGTAAGATTAGCACTGGCAGGTTTCAGTGCTATCTTCATGCAGAAGTTCACTGTCTGGTGGCAAATTGAGTGACTTTTTAATGATATATTAGACAAGGCTTCCCAACAGAGAAGGATAAAGCTGTAATGAGATAGAGCAGCAAACGACTCAGAAGTTAGGAAGATCTTGAGAAAGGGAAGTATTTACCATGAGGAGTGTTGGGGTGGAGAGTCAAAGGGCAGCAGGAGCTGGGATGCCACATGCAGGTGTCTGGATTCTCTCTACACCTCTCTTGCACCAGAGAGAGAGGACCAGTGAAGCAGTCTGGTGACTCATTTAAGCATCCTGCCCAGCAAAGGCTATTCAAAAGGGTAGAATTGGGTGGCAGCAAAGGAAAGGCAGCTCTTGCATCTCTGTGCTTCACCCCACATTCCCAGCTTATTCCCTTTACACATCCCAAATTCCGCCTTTCCAGTTGAATTACTTCACTCTGTTTCCAGCACATCAGGTTTCGCTGAGGTCCCTGGGCAGCAGTGCTCTACCTACCCCTGGTGAGTCTGGGGTGCTCAGAGGAGCTATTCGGTTGATAGAAGTTTTTTGGTCCTCAGGCACCTCTATTTGTCATGAGCATAGTAAAACATCTTTCTGCCTGCAGTCCAACACAGACTGTACTCCCACATGTCATACTGTACTGGGACACCAGTTCCTGAGAAACATCCTTAACATTTCAGAGCAAAAGAAAAATTCCCGCTTTGAATGCAAAAAGTGACTCACTTCGTTCATCCCTGGTCTTAAGTGCTCTCCTATTGCAACCGGACCAGAATCAACACGTATTAATATCTAAGATTTCTCATTCTACAAGCCTGCCTTTCTATAAATTCCAGCAACAGCTCCAGCTGTCACTGCCCACAGAGAATTAGAGTTTCTATATTCCTCATTAGACTTGTCCTAGATGAGATTAAGAATGATTTGTGGTAAGATGTAGGCAGATACCTGGCCTCCCCTCTGCATTACTGCTTCCACCACTACGATCAGTGGGTGGGTGGGAAAAACCTAACACAACTGCCTTGTGCATAGATAGCTTGAGAAGGCGTATGTATAAATGGAGTACCTAAAATTTTCAAAGCTTCTTCAGTTTTCTACCTATCTTTGTTGTCCAACTCATGGTATCACTAGTCTTTCTGTTTTTGTGAAAGCACAGTTGTGTCTGTCATCAGCTTTGGGTGATAAGATCAGATTTTGAACTTGGATGCAAACCACATGGTAATCCCCTGCTCTATAAAGAAAAGAAAGACAATAAAAAGCCCTCAGTACTGGTTTTGTTTCCTCTGAGCCTCATTAGGCACTTAGCCAGTGACTAGTCAGGTACAAAGGGGCAAGGACTCAGAAACAGGCCTCAGAGGTCCTGCCTTCCATCTGTGAGGGGTAAGTGTGAACCATAAGCCAAATTCGTTTAGTTCCCTTTACATAATTGTCAGCTTTACTCAAAGCAGTTTCTTCTCCTTGGTTGCAAGGGAAGACAGTCAATTGTTGTTCTATTCACATCGTCACATAAACCCATCTGACAGGCATGACAGCAACTGCTTGCTAATTATGGAGCAAAATTTGCAGTGCAAGGTTTGTTGTGCCAACGGTCCCCAGAACAATCCTGGGATTGTTTTATGAGAAGATTGGGCAGTCAGGGTTGAGCACTTTTGCTTCAATTATCCCCATGTGCTGTCAGGGCTTGGAGCTGCTCTAGTGGAATGAAGAGAAGAAAATAAATGAGCTCTGCTCCAAGCCTGGGAGCAGTTGCTGAACCCTGAAGAGCTCACTTGGTTGTATCTTTGTTAGTTGCTATTACGGATATTATTGCCTGGTAGTGGCACTGAATCTGAGGGCCCATTAGCACTTCCATGCTATGTCCAGGGATTTATAGTTCCACTGCAGAGACTTGCAGAGTCTTACTCTGGAGTGAAACTCGGCATGTGGTCCCAGCTAAACCCATCCCTCTAACTTTATTATTCACTGCTTTGGATGACCTAATAAAGTTCAGATATTGTTGGCACTGGATGTAGCTGGTTTGCTATTTTATCAAGAAGAGGAATTGATTTGTGAGTGAGAGGTGACTAATAGAATAGCCCACCTCACTGGGGTGGAATTAAAAAAGTGCCAAAGTATTAATTGCTTAATGTAGGAATCTGAATTATGTGCAGACACCTAAACTGCTTATTCTAAAAGAAGAAGTATAACCAGCTGGTCATTAATCAGAATTATCCATTCCCAGAGTATTCCAAAAGAAAACTAATTCCTACTGAAGTTACTGGGCTGCACCTTCTCAACTTCTTACATGACATAAGTTTACAAAGCACCTTCATGAGCCCCACTTGGTTACGTTACTCAAGAATTTCCTCTTTGTGACCCAAGTACGCTTGTGTGTCTGTCATTTCCAACAGAGCTTCAGTGATAAATTGGAAAAATAAAGCCTGGACAGGGGCTTTGTTCGTCTCTTGTAGCCAGTAAATTATTGTAGAACATGCCATCCCTTTGCAAAAACCAACAGTCAAGGCCACTCCATGGGCTTTGTCAGATACACGATCTCCATGTCTGACTAACCCCAGAGTCAGTTCGTCTGAGCCCTCTCCCACAACCACTCCTCCTCCCTCATCTATTCCTCTTCCCCGTCTGCAACACTGATTAGGTCACAGCAGGACCAGTTCAGTTTACTATCCCAGCAGAAAACTATTCCATCCTTCTGCTGAGTTGGTTTCCTAGCAGATGGCACATTGCATCAGCCCACCAGGCTGTCACACAAGGCATAACTGGAGGGCTCTCAACCAGGGGCAACTGTGTGAGCACGCCTTTCGTTTGGAGCAAGATACAAGATCAGTCCCCCGAAACTTTTAACCACTTCGTCTTGTCTCTACAGATTTGCAGCATGGATTTGGACTGCCGGGAAGCAGGACTTATGCCACAGGTTCACTAAAAGTTTACCTAGAGCCCTTCAGAGTAGCGGAGCAGCATAACTCTATAAAAGCAAAAAATACTCCACTCTGCTATAGCCTGTACAAACTCCTGAAGGAGATATTCCTCTCCTTCATGGATGTGAATCATGTGACATGGGCCACCTTAACTATAGGCAGGCAGGATATTCCTCCCTGTCCCACAGAGATTATTGACATTCCCACTGGAAAGGTTTTGGGAAGATGGGAACAACTCTAGAAAATCTAAGGTTCCAACAAATCAGATTTTCATAGCAGAACTCTCTTTCTACCCATCCTCAAACCACCCTACCCACAGATACAGCCTTTTCAGAAACATTTCCAGAGGTCTGTGGTATTGATACATTACAGGTGCGAGAGCAGAAAAGAAATAAATAGAAGGTCCTGTGAGGAACACAAGTCTGACATCACTCTAGAGGGATCTTGATTGCCGCTGGAAGGCGCAGATCAGACCTTCACTCCCCTCTCGTCCCTGCTCCTCTGGGTCTTCCCCTCACCTCTGCCCTTTGTACACTGTGTTATGAGTGAGCAGAGAACCAGTCTGGCTGAGTCACAATCCTTTTGCTGTGTTCAGATCAGTTCACTGCAAGACCTACTACATCAGTGCCAAGGCACCACAGAACAGACATCAGGCCTGAAGAACAGGAGCTCTGACTTGTGCTTGTCAGATTAAAGCAACCAGAGAACTGCAGACCAGCTACTTACATGAGGTTAAAACAAAGCAGTTAATTGTTCTTTAATCTGGACATCAGAAATATGATGAAAGGCAGTAGCTGGAATTTGGTTCAAATTCAGGTTGAAAGTAGGATTAGGTTCACTGCTGTGATGCAGTATTCTGCAATACGCAACTCGTTCTCTCCCAGTTAACCAGCTGTACTTTGTATGAAGTAGCTGAATATTAGGGGAATTCCTAATGCTTTCTGGCCAATGAATGCTTAACCAGAAAGAGTTATGGGAGCATCTGAAAATCCTGTGGTTAGGGCATATCTAAGAGATCATAACTCAAACCTCTACTCCAGGTGAGGTAGGAGAGGAGCTCCAACCTGGTCTCCCACACTCCCGATGGGGACATTAAAATGTTACCAGCCATCAGGAAGGAAGAAGTAGGGTCTCTATGATGTATGATCATGCATGTTACAATCAACTCCAGAGACAAGACAGGCAAGAAAACACGTGGTACACAGACCTACCAGAATTTGGACATAAGTCTGAACAGCCTGTTGGTTACAATAAGAGAGCACATCTGTTTAGACCTTCTCTACAAGTAAAACCTGTAAACACTGACAAGTTTAGAAAGCAATGGATCGCTGCTCTGGAAGCACCAGCACATGCAGGTCTTAAGAATGTAACTGGCACTTCGTATACTGCAGTCCCCCACAGGAATCTGGCCAGAAATACATTTAGTGGCTTTTGTTTTTAAACACACAAACACAGAAAGTGTACAGCTGAGTGTTTCACCAACGTACCTACAGCGGATGTGGACTGTGTGGGCTGGGGGACCTTAAAGCAAAAGCCTGGATTCCTTTCTGAAAGGCACATTCCAGTTCAGCCAGAGGTTATAGGCTTCATACAGAAATTCCTCAGCTAAGATCTGTGTTTTAATGCTGCAGGTCAAACCACCCTCATAATAGTACCTCTTGTCTTGTATAGATTATATGACATTTAAGAGGGGAAAGGGGGCACTCAAAGCTAAATCTCAGGATACTACAGCGTCTGATGGTGTACAGGCCTGGCAAATGGATTAAGACACTCTTAACAAGAATACTTCAGTTTTCACTCAGCCTCTAACTGTTTTATTGCTGGTGTGAGGTAACTTCAGGGTTAGCTTTCCCCAAAAGCTGGCCCAAATAGGGATTTTCCTCATACAAGTTAAAACAATTTTTAACCTAGTCTAAACACATCCTGAGGTGCACACCAAGATAAACACACCATCACAGAAGACCACTGGGGTATTTCCCTAAGGGGTTTCCCAAGAAACTAGCAGAGCTATTGGGGTAACACAGCCCTCTCCCCACACAGGGGCAGCTCTAGGATGTTTAGGGGAATGTGGTGAAATGCGACAGCTGGATCTGGTAGACTTGCTTAGCTCTAAGAGGAAGGCGTCTTCGCCAGCGTGCCAGTATGGGGCTTTCCCTTCAATGTCGGTGAGGAGGGAGGATTTGAAGCAGGTGACAGGGACATACTTTGTGGTTTTGCCAGACAGTCTCTGAGAGATCATCAGGGTGAGCAGGAGCATAGAGGACTATGCCTAAAAAGGATACAAGGAGAAAACATGGTAATGGTGGTGCGTGGTTTCAGGATATGAAATGGGGCTGAAAGACAACATAGGGCAAAACAAGAGACAGCCTTACAGGTGCAGACATGAAGCTTGCTTTCCTCAATCTCAGCTGGCACCTGCACCGCCATCCAGAGAAGTGGCTCCTATTTCTGAAGACAGCTAAGTTGTCTTGGTGTTGGCAAACTCATACAGTGCTTCTGCAAAATACTGCAGCAATGCAGAGCACAGCACGAGACTGTGAGCTCAGCTGCCATCTCCAGGAAATGCTCCTGCATTTAGTTTGGCCCCTCTGTGCAAGTTCAAACTCAGGCGCATTAGTGGTGCACACACAAACACGTGGTTTGGTTAAGAAGACAGCAGTAGTTACATGGAAGAGAAAGAGGACTTCAGAAAACAGCAGCATGAGGCTGTCCCATTCTTCATGTATGTTTGCAGCTGTCAAGGCCACAAAGCTGGAGGCTGCAGTAACTAAGGCATGAAATGAAGCCTTCGGCAGAAGCTGAATTGATAGCATGTCATAAGGCCTTTTTTCTGAGTTGTTTGAACAGCTTACAGTTTTCCTATAATTATTGCTTATTCAAAGATGATTGTGGAATTATTTCCATGAGTAATTCTTGGCCGCTGTATCCTTTGCAAGCAGTTCAGTGAAGTCAGCTGATAGCTGAAATTCAAGACTGGTCAGTCCCTGTTCACATGGGTCACTTGTTCTGCTGCAGAGAAGTTGCTTCGCAGCAGATCATGTCCCAGGGCTGCCAGCATTGTGTCTCCTCACTCCCCAGGGACTAGAGCTCACAGGCTGGAGCAGCAGGACAAGCCTGTTGCTGTTCCCTGGCCACACAAGTGCCAGCATAGCATTTTACAAATGGGGGATGAAGTTTTCCTGTGTGCTTTTAGTAGCTTTTTCAAGCTCGCTCTTTGATTGAATTGTCCAGACAGTCAAAGTGCTTTGAGCAGTAACAGGCAAGACAAGCACCTCAGGATGCCAGCAGGACCCTGAGTCATGGCAGAACCCAGTGTCCCTGAGCAGGCTTAGGCAGCACAGGACAGGATCAGATGAGGTTCCAAACTGAAGTGAAAAGCTAATCACACTGATGAAGCAAAGCTCTGCCAGCTTCCCGGGCTCAGCAGAGTGAACAGATGCATGTGAGAGCTGCAAAATTTATCAAAGATAACAGAGCCTTAATGTGAGACACAGTAAAATAAGATCAGTATGCCCAGACGGCAGATGCTGCTTTCAAGCTCCTTTCACGAAAAGCTGAATGTTTTAAATAATGCTTCAAATATACCTGTGTTGTTAATTACAGACCACATACTGTACTAGGAGACAAATATAAGACCTGTGAGTTTCAGAGCAAGGACATCAGGAGGAAGAATAAATTGATTCAGTGTGGAAAAGTGGTACTATTAGATGATATAAATAGTGTGTTTGTTTCCCCAGCAGCTTTTCCAGCTTCTGTGCTTTGAAGTGTTTCATTTTGTAGTCTCAATTGCACCCTGAAACTCCAAAATTAAACCAAAAGCTCTTCCATCTTAATGACCTACAGGACTTAAAATTATAATTTTATTGCATTTCCTATCCTGGTGAGGTTAACTAGAGTCTGGAAAGTGCACACTGCCCATTAGAGATCATTAGGAAAGCATTTGGAAGTTACATAGCTTCCTTGGACTTCTACCATTAATAGTTCCTTTTGTGGCCATTCAGAGGAAAAACAGGTTTTCTTAAGCAAATATAAAAGTGTTTGAATAAATATACCATCCATGACAACTCTACTAGTACTCTAAGGATTTCCGAACCCTTCTCTTCCCGCTTCCTTCCTATGAGTCCTTCAAAACTTTATATACACTATTATGCAGGCTGTTGGTGGCTTCCTGGAAAGTGAGACCAAGACCAGTTGTGTAAAAACATGGAAGAGACTAGCAGGCACCTGGGACGACTGGAAATCTAGTTAACTTTGTCCTGTCATTCTGTCCCACCTGCCCTTTCTTGCACTGCATCTACAGCCCATTCCTCTCTCCAGAGTTGGCATTGGGCTGGCTCCACGTACCACACTTGCGCTCTGCTCCGAGGGTGCTGAGTGACCCACTGTCACTGCCTGGCAGCCTCTGCCTGTTGAATTCAGCTCCTGTTGAGAGCTGCCTTGCCAAAACCCTTTCCACACTATGATGGAAACCAAGTTAGAAATAACTCAGGAGTTGGCAAGATTTCCCAGAGCTTTCATTTTGTGAAGTGCTTTGCTGCCAAGCTATGTTATTCACATCTTCTTGGAGATCTGTAGGATGATTTTTTTAATGCTTTTTCCTCTGAGGCGGGGGATGAGAGATATAAAGTCTAACACTTGTAAAATCTCTGTATTCCAATGTAAGAGTCAGCAAGCTAAGAAATATAGCGATTAGGAAATGGAGCTGTCATTAATCATGTCATGTTCAGGTATGTGGGATGAGCCTAACGCTTCTGGCAAGGTCGTGTTCAGTGCTCTACTTTTCTATGGCTGCTGTGCCTGGCATTTTGGATCACCAAGCAGGAACAAAGTTGCAGTTTGCATGTTTATCACACAAGGTGCAGCTTTGCTGTAGGTAAATACGAGGCAAGGAGCCCAGGTCCCCAGTCTAGTGTCCACACTGGCCAGGGAGCATGGGTAACATTCACGTGTCCTTCACTCCCTGTAACCTAGAAAGCAAATTCTGCAGCACAGGTTTCTGAAAGATCATAACCAGTGACAGGGAGAGCTAGAACCCACTGTGGGCCTTGCACAGCAAAACAAAGCACAGCGTAATTTGCCCCCATGAAGCTTTCAACAGGAAAGAATCAGCACATGAGAAGAAGGTGTGTGTCATCCAAAAGCAAGATCAAAAGTCAATCCATGATTACATGGTCAAAGCCAAAGCTTTGTAAAAAATACAAAGGGTTCCTTTTCCTCAAGGTCAGAGAATGGTGGAGCAGAGTCAAAGGAGAGCCTCCAGAAATGCTTCTCGATTTCGGGGGAGACACCACCACAGGTAGCAATCAGGCTGCCCTCAATCCTTTCGTTGTGTCAGTGCTGGCCTGAGAAACATGGACTGCTTCAGATCAGAAAGTGAAGCAGACAGTTGGAAACCTATTTTAGAAACGCATATATAAAAATCTCTTCCACTGATTGTTTATCCATTAATCCCTGGCCAAAAAGCATTTTCAGCAAGAGGCTGTCAGATGTGGTGCTTAGGGACATGGTTTATGGGTGGATTTGACAGTGCTGGGTTAACGGTTGGACTCAATGATCTTAAAGGTCTTTTCCAACCTAAATGACTCTGTGATTCTATTTTATGAAAAAGTCATATAAAACTTGTTCTCACAGAAAGTTAAAAAGTACATGGGGAGGGGAGAGGGAGGAGGCAGGCAGGCTTGGAGATCTGGTCTGGTCTTCACAATCTACAGCTATGTGTGGGCAGTGGAAAAATACTACTGAACAACTAATTACCAAAAGCAGTTGGTAACAAAATCCCGATTTAAATATTCGCAGGAGGTAGACAGAAAGGTGCCAGCCTGAAGCTTGTAATTACTTTCATTTCTGGCAAGGATCAGATATACTTCTAATAATAACTATGGGCACAAAGAATTAGTCAGAAAAGCAGGGGATACTTATTCCCAGCTGGAGGGGAGAACAAAGTAGGTAGGAAATGTCCTGATGTGGGTGCACAAAGGTAAAGCGTAGTAACTGCAGGGATGGGACCTGTGCAATGCAGTGGCACTGCCAAGGCAGCCCTGCTGTCAGTTCCAGGGAATGCTCCAAGGCACCTCTTTGCTCCTGGGGGTAGCAAGGCTGGCTGAAAACTTTCTGTAAGCAAGTTGACAATTTTCTTCCCTCTGACCTGAGCCTGTAAAGTTTGTGATGCTGATGAAGAGAGAAACGCATCATCCCTGAGGGACCATGGGGCCAGTCTGCAGTTGCAGCAGTGCTGCCTGACTGTGGCTGGTGCCGCTCAGGGTGGGTGACAGTCCCTTTGCTGTGGCAGGAGGTTTCCTTCTCCCTAGGGAGCTCTGATCTGGATAGTGTGTTTCATTGCCATGACTCTTCCCAACTCATCCCTCATACAGCCCTGATTTCTGGATGGGTATGCTCATGAAGAGACTGGGTGAACTCTGGTTTGTGGCAGATTCTTACACCCCAGCCCAGCCATCAGTGAGCACAGCAGAGTCTGAGTCCCCACTGCTGGCGCTTCTGCTCAGAGACAATCCCACGTCTCTGGGCTGTCCCTCTTGGGTGTGGTCTTTTCCAGGCACTCTGCTGGGGCCACATGCAGCATCTCCAGCCTCCCTGGCTGCCCTGCCCCTTCTTCAGTTGCTCTCCCAGTGATATCAATGACATTTCTTGAGTCGTTTAATTTCTCCACCACAACATTGTCCTGTCAGCTAATTAACATGGTAATTATAAAAGGAGTACATATCAAAGCAAAGCTGTCTTGATACAGCAGTTTCCATATGCTGCTTACCCTGAGTGTCCCACAATCCTATTTCCCCATCCCCTGTCCCTTTTATTTCTGCAGTGTCCAACACAGCCACCTTGTTTGTGCTCAGCACACTTCCACATGGCATCAGTGACACCACCGCCCTGCTCGCCACCAGCAGATCCATACTTGATTGCTGAGGCATTAAATATGTCCATTTGCACTGCCATATAAGATCTGCGACCACATTAGCCACACTGTCAAGTTTAGGAAAATCCAAACTGAGTTATGGTGGGGTAACAAGTTCTGAGAAAAGAGTCTGAATTAACTGGTGCACTCATAGGCTTAGATTTGGTTTCCAAGGCCTTCCCAGCCCACATCTCTATCCGAACTGCACATTTTTTTCAATTGGGCTGTCTCTCCCTGCTCCTGCCAGCAGGAAGCCTCTGCAAGACATGAGGCTGGGTCGCCGGTGCATTTTAGGAGTATGACCGCTACAATATCTTCCCCGATCTACGTCTGGAGCACAGATCCAACCCAACCAAAGTGACACATCCTTGGCTTCATCAGGACAAAGTAACTACTCTGCAGTGTTGTGGCAGACCGATCTACAGAGGCAGCCAAACCAAGATATTTCACTCTTCTCCCGTATTCCTTGTTTGGAAGTCTTGTATCAAGACTGGGCTTTTTCATTCCTCATTCAGTGAATGTGTTTTGTGCCTACCAAAGACTCACGTTTACAACTCCAGCTAGCCACAGGTTGGAGTTACAAGTGGGTGAGTTACTGCGCTGCTATTTTTCCATACCCATCTTCTCAGACAGAGCTAGACTTATACCACGCTGCCGCTGCCAAAGAGGTTCATATCTCACAGAACACAGGAAAAGAGGGAGCTGCTCTGGGCCCTCCACAGTTCCCCTAGCTCCTCACTTCACTCCTGGGAAAGCACATTCCAGTTTTCCATATCTCTCTGCCGTCAGCTCTCCTGGATATACAGTAGGTCCAGCCATCAGCCTGGAGACTGTATCAGGAACAGGCTGCTCTGAGCACCAGGTCCCAGAAGGTGAACACCATCCTGACCACAGCACCTGCTGACTGGGCCTCACCGGTTACCGGAAAATGGCCCAAACACCGTGAGGCAAAGTGTGAATCCATCAGCCTTGCACAAGTGCTGTATGGAGCACAGGTATGGGTAGGAAGTAGAGCAGGTAAACTTGTCAAAAGGCAGTGAGCTCAAGGTCCCCCTTCCCAAAGTGCTATGGACACTTCCGGATGTCTGAACAACTTGCAGAGAGCCCCAGACTTCACTGTGGAAAACCCAACAGGTATCTTGGTTTTCCTCAAACATAAATACAGCCATATGCACCAGAATCCAGCATACCTGGATTCCATCCTTACATCCCCTTTCTGTTCTTCAAACACAAACCATCTTTCACCATGATGCCTGATTGCACAGGTTGCAACCATCTCTGGTATTCTCGTTGTCCTGCATCTACTGTTAAAGGAAACACCCAGCAAAATCCCCAGTCTAGTGCTTAGAGAGGCTCGGTATGAATGAAGTGAATACACTGAGCTTTACGGTCCTTGCAATCAATAGCTTAACCTTAAAGTTATTCATTTACATGACTGCTGGCAAAAGTTTCATCAGCTCCCCAAAACCAGTCACCAGTTAGATTCAGTCCTACACATGGAGCGCACAAAGGACAGAGGAGGAAGCGTAAACAGAAGCACAAAATTTACAGTGCAATTAGATGATATAGTACAAAAGCCCTCTGCTTTCAAAGCTCAGCTAAGAAGCACAGGGACAGCACTATCTCTGTATTCAGCAGTCCCGGGTTAGACTTTGCAAACCTCTGACAATGACTACATTAGCAGTGAGTTTTGTTTAATTTAGCACCCCTTAAGGGCAAAGTTGTCAGTGGGGTGTAAGTAGTTCAGCATACACAAGTGTGCTTGGGGAAGATCTCATTTCATCAGGTTACCTTGAAAAGGCCCCATTTAAAACAACTAACTTTTCCTAAAGGTAATCGTCAGTATTTTTCCTCTAATATCTTAACATCTGACATGTGTTTTATTTAACATCAGATTCATATCCACTCTGAATTCCTTAAAAATCTTTGAACGTATCTGCATTCACTTCATTTATTCCTTTGAAAGAACATATCACCTATCAGAAGGCTAAAACTAGCTGGCACAGTCCAGAGGGAAACTCTCTACAAGGGCAATAGCAGATATTATTTCAGGCTGCTTTCTGAGCTATGTTTCTGCAATTCGAAAAGTCTAATGAGCTTATTTGATTGTATCCATGCCAACAAAGAGATATAAACAACTTTAATCACTGTTTCGCGTTGCTCTTGACCCCCTGCTTGGCTTCATTATTTTCCTTTTAACCACATCAAGGCACAACACTCCAACTAAATCACTCGACCACTTGCTGAAGACCTGTCCACGTAATAAGATTTCTTTTTTATCATCTCCCGTGGTTTTTTGCACTGCTGTTTAACAAGCAGCAGCCAAGCTGGGTGTTAGCTCAAAAGCAGCAGCTAGGTAAGGAATTAAAGTCAATAGCTCTCGCTTGCTCCTTTATTTTCAGATAAATTTCTAAATTTGTTATCCTAAACTGATTAATGCCCAAAGACAAGGAGCAGGTTACAGCTTCTGGTCTCCTGTTTTTCACTAACAATGCTGGAGGAAGAACAGGACAGGGAAACAAAGAAAAAAGGAAGCGTTAACAGTTCAAGTCACAGTAAGTGTTGGCCTGCTTAAACTAACAATATCAGACAATTCTCTATAGTCTAAAACACCCACAGTCCTCCTACAGTGCTCCAAGCACTCCATGATCAGTGAACCATGTTTTAAAGATACATTCTCTTGCAGAGCTTAGAGGTTTGAAATATTAAGTCTTTTCTGTCATGCTGACAGCAAATGAATCTGATGCCCATCTATTAATGAAGTTTGTCTGTCTCTTGATCATTATAACAAGGGCATTAGCTAGCATTACTCCTTCCCACATTTTTAAATATGAAAAAAGAATGTCAAGGAGCACACCAAATGTGACACATAACTACAAGTTCAAAAGATCATTGAGGATTGAGGTCAGATAGCATGGAGAAAATCTTGTGCCCTCCTAAAAAGTAGGTCATTTGTTTCAGACCTGAATGAATATAGGAAAAATTCTGATGCATATATGCAACCTCTGTTCCGTAAAAGAAATAACTTGAAAGTTGTTTCCTTTTTAAAAATACCTTTTTTTTTTCTTTCCTTATTCTGAAGTGGTTCTTAATGGGTTATTGACACATTCTGGGAAAGGGATCACAGAACCGTAGTATGCCTAATTTGTCTGACATCTAGGTCTGCTGCCTGTTAAATACTATAAGTGTCAGTGACTTCTAGAATTTTCTAAGGCATGTTTTTCTTTCTACTTCTTTTTGCTTGATTTCATCAGAGTAATCTGAGAGTCCCGGCTGTTTTTTTAGACTATGCAGTTAGAGCAGCATGGGGACAGAGGCACCTGCTCAGTGCCACAAGCCTTGCTCATGAGCACTCTTAGTCCACCCTTGAGTTCAAGGCAGGAAAAACTGACACCTGACAGGCAGCTAACTTCATCCTAGACATGGCTTCTGTGGCTTTGAAGAAGCTCTGCAACATCTGTGCTGTCTCTTCCTTGCTGTAATTCAGGTTTACTATATGTCTGATCCAACACAGGCACGGAGAGCAGATTATTTCCTCTTCCCATTACCCAATTCTTCTCTTCTTGAGGCTGAATAACACTAATTGATTCAATCTTTCATCTAGCTAATTTTTTTAGACTTCATATCATTCTCCTTGCTCTTTTCCAGATGTCTCACATTGGCACAGAGAGCTGTCACTGAAGATTTACTGGTGCTGAGTGGAAATGTATAGGTGTTTCAGGATATACACATCAGCGCACATCCCATAGCAGCATTTTCTTCCCTCCCCACAGCAGCACATCTCCGAGCTGAGGACCCTCAGTGAAAACTGAGGCTTTCCTGACTTAACGACACTCCGTGAGCTGTAAAGCAGTTCTGATTCCTGCCTGGCAAGCGGGACATAGACTTTTTCAACTTTTTAAGGACATATAGAACTGCAAGATGTTACATAAACTGATGATCACTGTGTCTGTACTCATCACTTTCTACTCCCTCAGACAAAACTCTGTCAATATATGAAAGTTATTGTTCTTAATGAATACACGTGGGACCCCAGCTGCAGAGCAGATTCCTCAGCTTTCTGGACACTGCACATTCAAAATACCATGATCATTTAAGATAGTTTCAAAATAAAATACTTTGTAACAACACATTAATGGTAAAGGTGAATTCTTCAATAGTTTTGCTGAGGGGGTTAAAAAGAAAGGTTTTTCCCGCAGTCACAGGTCTTGCAGCTGTAGTTATGATAGGACTGTGTGTGCAAAAGCCCCATTGTTAGACCTAATCTGCTGTTAAACTGCTTAATCGAGAGATTATTAACGTTTCTGATTAAATACTTAGCTAAAGTGCAAAATGTAATCTTGGGGCTTTGCTGTCTGGGCTTCTAGTTAACATCATAAGCACCACAAGCACACTGAATAGCTCAACAGTGTACAGGGTTATTATCCTAATCCGATGTGAGAGCACAGGCACTCCCTCCCTGTGCTCCCTATACATTTCATCTTGATGAAAACACTGTAAGTACTTTTGCAGTCTGGCAACTAAAGTGGCAGAATAAACGCTGCAGTTGAGAAGCTGTTTCAAGGCAGGGCCCTAATCCTGAGCAGCGCTGAGCATCCATCCCTCCCACTGCAGGCTGTGGTGCTGTGCACTCGCCACCACTGAGGATCAGAGTTGGTGGCCTTGGCTATGCTTCCAGAGAAAGTTGGTGGGAAGGGAGAGAAGAGGAGGAGATAACAGATGAATACTAAAACAAAGAGTGAGGACAGAGCTGGCACTATTTCTAAACGTTTGCAGCCTTGAAGACCCAAAGAAGTTGATGTATTTCTGCTATCTTCCATTTCCACAGAGAAAAGGAACCCTTTCCTGTGCTAGGATGCTGCCATTTTTCAAGAAGACAGAGCTGACTCTCGCATCAGGAAGAAAACAAGTTCTCCCTGGATTGGCCTTCACACCATGTCCACATAGCATCAACAGGGCTATTGACAGTTTGCTATAGCAGGCACCTCATGTCAAAATTTTATCTTATGTCTAGATTTCCAAAAATCTTAGACATTGACTTGCACAACTCCCTCCTGAAAAAAAAGCAAACTATTAAGTTGCACATAAATGAGATACCTGCAGATTAAAGAAATGCATTTCGGTCCTCACCTGATTAAGTTGGTTATCACAGAATCATAGAATCACAGAATGGTTTGGGTTGGAAGAGACCTTAAAGATCATCTAGTTGCAAACCTTCTGCCATAGGTAGAGATGCTACCCACTAGACCAGGTTGCTCTCAGTCCCATGCAACCAGGCCTCAAACATTTCCAGGGGTGGGGCATCCACAACTTCCCTGGACAACCTGTTCCAGGTTATCCAGACTTTGCCTCCAGCCAGGGAAACAGAAATCCTCCAGAAAGCAGTTCATCCTTGACCTGCTCAGGTCCCTATTCCAACTGTGTGGGATTGCCTTTCAGAGGTACCAGACTCCCTAACCTGAACACAAAGGCAGTCCAGAAAGGTAGTTTGGGCTGTGCTTTTATGAGGCTAAATTAAGTTCCAGTGAATCTCAACTAACATCTCCCAAAAATCCTACTGAGACAAGGCACAAGCCATCTCACCCAAAACCGTACCATGCACAAGTGACAGTCAGCTTTGCATCCTGAGCCACTCTTTCCTGAATTTCAGAGGGATCAGAGGTAACCTTGGTGTCACAGACTCATCCCTCATAGCATTCAACCGGGAGAGCTTTTTCCTTCTTCAGTTCAAAACTTCCCAACCACAAGACATTTTCCTAGCCCAGAACAATCATAACCTCACCATTAGAAACAATGCAGCAGTGTTTCAAAATAAGCTCCAAGCATTCAAACCCAGACTAGAAGATACCTCCCAGAACAATGGTGTTGCTGAACCCAGCTTGTATTTTTTGAAAGCGGAGCCACTTTTGAAATAATACAAAAATCAAAGCTGTATAGCTGGGCTCTAGCTCACTCTTGCTTAGTTTCTTTCCTCAAGTCATCATTTGATTTCTAACATGTCCAGCTTAATGAAATTCTCTACCTCATCCTGTTTTGGTGTCACTTTATTACCATTCATCACAACAAATAAATAATTCTTCTTTCTGTGACTACAGATAAATGGCAAAGAACAGCCTACCCCAGGCAAAGCAAGCAAAGTAAGCAGAGCCAAGTCAAACTGGAATGCCATGAGAGTATTAGCTAGATTAAACATTAACAATTACTTTTCTCCTTTTGATCACTGAAGTAGCAATGAAGTAGTAGAAGGAAAGCCTAAGATGTTGACATATGTTTTTATTATCTTTAGTCTTCTTTTTTGAAGTCTTGGGAACTGGCTCCACAAATACTTCCCAGGTCAAAGGCAGAGAATTATGCTATTTGTTTCAGCAGTGAGGAGGCTGGGCAATTTTACTAATAAATACAGCTTGATTTATTATTTCAAAATTAGCCAGGAAACAATCATCAAAAAACTGTGAGGAAAAAAATTAATTCAATTTTTAAAATTGCTAACTTAAGAGCTAGGCAGATTAAAGAAATTCAAACATAAGTAGCACAACAATAGAAATCCAGCTAAGCTTTATTTCCCTTGCTTTTCTCATTTTTAGTCATTCCTGCTTATTTTGGTTTTTCCAGGACTGGTAACAGCTTCCCTCCAGCTTGTAGTCAGAAGTGTTTGCTCCTGTCACTTGCCCAACCAAGGGAAACACCAAAGAAATACCACAAGAACTCCATATCTTTGTAAGATTTCCGGCTGCAATTTCCAGGCTCTAAAGGATGGAGTTTGCTAAGAAGTCGTCCATCTCTGAAATGGATATAGAGCATATCTTAGCCCTTTCAGATTGGCCTGTAGTTAAGAAGGGGCTGGTATGGAAGAAAAAATCCTACACTGAAAAAAAGTAAAAGTAGTAAGTTTAAAAAGGGAGTTTATATTAAGTAAAAATAACCACAACGTATCACTCACAGTTATTTTTCCTCACCTCCACCCCCTATTAGGATTTTTTGTACTTTGGGTGGTGAATTCTCTCTTTTTCGTTTAATTGAAAACAATTCTACTCCTAATTTACTTCTCTCTCTTGTTCCCTTGAGGCTTTGCTTTTTCAAAACCCAAAGATTCTGCGATCACAGAGAAAGCAGTTTGAAAGATTTTTTCAGTGAATATTTCTGGACCACTGAAATACACAGTTCTAATAGGAAAATTCACCTCTGGGTCTTAAGATCTTGAGACTCAGGACATCCAATCCTTTCTTGTTTTGAGCTGAAAGAAAGGAAACAACTAATCTGAAGCAATTCCTAGTCCGAAAAAATTTGCTCCTATGGAGTCTATAGGCTGTAGAAAACACTGGAGTTCATTGAAGATGCTGATAAAACTACCCTTGACCCGTCTTAAGTGTGTTTCAGTTACCCCTAACTTTATTTTAAAAAGCCCAGTTAGCAGCAGGCTTGTATCAAGAAACCAATTTCTGCTTTTCTTTCCTTTCCCCCTCACATCCACGCCTGAATCTCACTGTATTCCAATACAAACTCCAGTGTAAATGCCAGGCACATGAAGATCCAAGACATATCTGAAGACACCAGCTGGCAATTACGGGCAGTGTATGATCCATGCAAGCAATTAAGTATCTATCTGGTTATACTGGATCCAACCTTTAGTTTTTCAATCAAATAATTTCTGCTTTTTTCATACTTTCCAGTGTTTTAGTACGTTAATACAGCTTACACATTCCCTGCTTTCACCTCTCAGTGTGGGACATTGTCTTGCTAACAGTAATGATAGGTACAGCATGGACAGTTCCCAAGATGCTCAACTACACATGTATATTTATATATGTTTTTCAGGATGAAAAGAAGGTGTTTTAAATTTATTTCAACCCGTGGATGCGAACTTTTACAGAGTAACCACATACTGTAACACAACAAGTCTCTTAAAAACTCTGTTCCTGAGACCAGAGTGTTAGGGGAGTTGTCAAAAAAAGCAGCTACAGCATCCCATCCCCCATGAATCTGGATGTCACTGACTCAAGGGTCATCTTGTCAGCATTACCAGATGGACTTTGCCTTGTTAAGGCTTGCTGACAGCCAGCCCAGCAGCAGCTCCCACAGGAGGACCAGCGACCGCAGCCAGCCCAGGTCCCACCGGGCCTCGTTCCAGGCAGCATTCCCAGAGGCTCTGAACTGAAGGCACACTCTTGAATGCTGTCTTGAGACACGAACTTAACACAGGCACCTGCTTCCTCAGCAGAGGCCTGGATCTTATATCAATACTAGGAGAGATTGAATCTGATTTATTAAGCTTTCTGCATTTAGTCCAACCATTTAAATTGTAAATTCACTGCTACTTCTTGAGTTACCAAGCTTGTTTCCTTTACAAACTGACCTGAAGTGTAAAAATGCTACATCGAGTCTACTTATCTCCCTTGACAAAACCATAAGCACCTCTGAACCAGCACGCACAGCCTTGCCACCTGGGTGCTCCCTGTGCTAGAGTGGAACTAGGTCTTCTGTACAAGCATGTGTTCTAGTGCTGAACCTCCTTAGGAGAACAAAGGATCACTGGGCTCTAATCAGGAGAGAAGAGTGGAACTACAAGTAGTTTAGGTAACTGAGTACTTTTGGGTGTTATGGGCTTGGCCAGTGAACTCAGCTCAGGTTTGGCCAAGACCTCAGATAAGAGATCAGTCAAGAGATCAGTCTCCGGAGCTGCAATGATCTTTTGCCTTGTCAGGCAGTGAAACTGTTTTGCTTTTTCTCCCTCCCTTCCTCACAGGATTAACTCATGACTGATACAAAAGTAACAGGAAGCAAACTGTCCGTTTGAAAAGTTTACGGTGAAAATGCCTGCTTATATTTCCAAGTGTGCCTTTATGCCAATTATGGCCCGATTTGCCATTGTAGCGATTTGACATTTGTTTATGCTGTGCTCCCATTACAAGTTTGTGCACAATACAACGCTGCGAGAGGTCGGAGGATAACGTGTGATCTCTACAACAGAGACACAACAGTGTCCTGCAGCTGCAAGGCAAGGGCTCCATCCCTGCCTGGGCTGTCAGACATCACCTCAGGCAGTCCTGAGCCAAAAACGATGTCTCCTGGTGATCACTGGATTCCTGCAGATATCCACTGCCGAAAAATGTCACTGAATGTCTCATAAAGCAGGGCTACAGAGAAGGCACAGCTCAAATCACAGTAATGACTGCTGAGAGTCCTCATTCTTCCTGCTGGAAAGCAAAAACTTTAACATTTAAGGTTTGGGGCTTGGGTTTCACCAGCAGTGCTCTTAATATGAAATTAAAATGAAATTGCTTAATGAAAAACGCTAAATTTTAGATATAACAATTGGCTTGGTAAATCTCAGTGATGGAAAAATTAATGTACAAAAAAAGTCTGTGCAATTACTGGACTGAAACACGGGTACAATTGCAAGTTCAGACCATCTCCAAAGCATTCATGTTTGTGGAAATAGATATTCACAAAGAAACAGTGGGAAGAAAAAGAAATCCATTCGGTAGCATTTATCTAACCCCAAATTTAAATTGCCAGGGTGAACTAAGTGCCAAGTGGTCATCTTATTAGTTTGATACATGCTCGACTATCATGAATAAGATGGTTTTTAATACAAGTGAGGCCTGCACAATCCACATTTGAGATGCTATAATGAGATAACATAGACTGTTTTGTTACATGGTCATATATGTGAGATGTAGACTCAAGATCTGCAAGACAGCTCGTGAAATAAGCTCTTTCAACCAAATGAATAATAACTTCTCAAATAAGAGGGTATATTACTTTAAATTCATGGCAAAATAAGAATTTTGTAGATCATTTTAGAATAGGCGATAATTTTCATTTTTAGATTCTTTTTGTTTGGTTTTCATAATTTCAAGGGAGTATGTTCAGAAACACTTTCAAAGGGCAAAAGTAAGGAAAGTGCTTGCAATTGAATGTTTCACTATAGACCTTGAATGTTTCTCTACAGATCTGTGTAATAATTTAGAGAAGTAAGAGGAAAACACCTCTTTGAGTGACAGTAAACTTGAGGAAAATAACCAAGGATCACAACATAGCCAGAAGGAGAAATATATATATAAGTGGTCATCAGTTTGACTACATTAGAAATAAATAGAATAACATGTTTATGTTTTCAAAAGGAGCATTTTTGCCTTCATAATTAAATTAGAGTTATCTTCAATTTGATTTTCCTGTCTGACTTCCAGCAGCATTTTAACTGTACATGTCCTGAATAAAAACACTCTCATAGGAAATATCTGGTATTTTTTTGTGTACACAGAGTAGAATTTCTGGTCTGGGTTTTCTTAAAGAATGGATATAAATGCTTCCATGTGTTGACATGTCCCTGCTAGCAGTTAACTGTATCCTGCTGCTTCACTGAGCACTGGAGGCTGGCTGGGGAGGTTTGCCGTCATCAAAATGAGCAGCTCAGCGAGGGGCTCTGCTCGCCTCCTCACCTTCCCTCAGCAGACATTCCTGCTCATCAGCTCCACGTGTTTATGGATGCAAAATTCAGGAGTGCCAGTGCCAAACCCAAGCCAGCATCTTTCCAGTGAGTTCTAAAAGTTCAGACCACAAAGCGCTGGCACTGGTGCAGCTCCGCTTGCTGGATGTCCCTCTGAGATTTGATGAAACCAAGGAACAGCAGGGGAGAGAAAGAGAGAAAGAAGTGAGGAAAGAGAGAGGCTAGACAGAAAAAAAGGGGATATGATGCAACGCTCCCATGCTGGTGCCTGGGCCACGGAGCCAAGCCTGGCCGCTGGCGTGGCTGAAGAAGGAGGTGGCAGTGACCTCTCCTGCTGCTGAGCTCCTCCAAGGTGCCTGACCAGGGCTTTGAGGGATGAACATCCACTGGTTAGGGCTGACCCTCCTTGTGGGTATGTGGTGAGCCCTCTCAGCCTGGCATTCCCATCATGGCAAATTCTGAGCTCAGAAAATGCATGCCATGGACTGAAATGAGAGCTCCCTGCACAATGCCAGGCACTGGCTCTTTCATGTATCACCAAAGCATCAGGTTCAGCACAAAGGACACAGGAAGCGTGATGACAACAATTCAAAGACTCTTCTGAGTTTTTGCCTACAGTCATCCTTGCAAGCTTCAAATTATCTGTAGTTTCAAAGCTCAGTGTCTGAACTGCTGCATCCCAGAGGAGCGACCCTTAATGATTATTGTGCCTTCTGTGTCCATATTGAATTAGAATCCTGTTAACACCAAAACACCCAAAGTTCTTGGATGTTTTGAAGCTCTCACTGTTTTTCAGAAATAATCAGGGGCTTCTCCTTTCAACACTGCCTATTACAGTTCCTAATTCCCAGCTCTTCTTTACAGTGTGTGGGCTACAGCTTTTCCCTCTCTCTCTGTACAGCAGACTGGGACTCCAACTCCGTCACAGGTTTTCAGGGCTAGAGACTTGAAGGACAAGACTGGGTAATTAAAACAGAGAAAGTTGAGTATGTTCCTCCCTGAGGACAAGGCATGTTGGTTTTGAGCTGCTGATTTTCAGACAGCACCAGCAGCAAACTCAGCTAATGCTGGCATGTCCAAAGGGGTACAGTGCTGCTGCCAAGTGCTTTCCTTAAGCAGTTCCAGCCATGGATCAGCAGTGAAGGGACCGTTTGCACAGTGAAAGCCCACATATGTTCACCCAGACCCTTCTCACCATCTTTCTAGCTCCTTTCTCTATCCGCTGCAAAGTCTGCAGCAGGTCTGATGCACCCTGCGGGGCGAAGCCAGGCCCAGTGAAGGGATGTCCTGGGGTGGTAGGGACAGGAAGCCCTTAAGGCAATCCTCTCCATGCCATGAGCCCACTGTCTGGCCTCAGTAGGGCAGAAACATTGCCTCTCTAATGCAGAAGTGGACCTGCCAGGGCAGGGCATAGGAACTGTCTGGGTGGGAAACAACAAAATTCAGCAGCAACTGTCCAGAGAGAAAGTTTAGAAAGTGCAGAATCAACCCTGAGAATGTTCCAAATAAGTTCTTGTGATACTAGGAGGAAAACAAAATCTTGTATCTACGAAGAGATATTTATACACCAGGGAGCACAGTAACTCCCTCCTTGCCTGCCAACCCTCCTCACCAGCGGGCAGCTGCTTCCCTCCTGCGGGCAGGGATATCTGGCCATTAGGCTTCCCGTGCCCACGCTGAGAACACTATCACCTCCCCTGCCTTCTCTCCCGGTTTGTTTCTCCCCTCTCCTTGCTTTTCGTGACACATTCTATCTCCTATTCGGGGCGGGGGTTTGTTATCAACCTTTCCTTCTTCTCTTCTTTTAATTTTGTTTACTTGTTTCTTAATTTCTCCGTAGTCTGGAAAAGCTAAAGGCACACAGTCAGTTCTGCCTCCAGTATGTATTTGAGGAGCCAAAAGTATGCAATGTTAATCAGCTTTAAAAGAAAATGTTATTTCATTAAGTAACATGGCTGTCTGCCACTCAGAAATGTCCTCTTGCAACATATCCTGGTGATTTCACAGACATGTATATTATTCACCGTCAAGCGCTGCATGACATATTTGAATAATGCCTGTTTAACATTTTTTAAAGAATATGACACCTTAAACCGTATTCTGTAACTTGAAACTAGACCAAAAAATAACCTCTGATTTGAAATTACTTACAATACAATTCCTTGCCAAAATGTGTGTATTTTCTTAGTTTCTTTCTATCCACGTCTTCTGTTTCAATATAAATTGCTCAGTTGGGCATATTCAGTTCTTAAAACAGTTTTTCTTCTAAAGCGTGAAAAGTACAAAAGACAAGACTATGTTTTTTCTGAGCCTGCAGCATACTTGAATGTTCAGTGGTAAGGGTACAGAAAGGAGCAGGTCACACAGGACCAAGCTGCCAGCGTAGGCTGTGGCTGAGGGATGGCGACTTTTGCGTGTAAGTTCCGTGCTGGTTATAGTGAGCAGCTTCCTAGGAGCTGGAACAGGCTCCCTGTGGAAGTGATCTTGGCATCAAGCTTATCAGAGTTCAGGAGCTATTTGGACAACGGTCTCAGGCACATGGTGTGATTTTTGGGTTTGCCCTCTGCAGATCTACCAGTTGGACTCAATGATCCTGGTGGGTCGCTTCCAGCTCAGGATATTTTATGATTCTAGTTAAGCAAATACAAGATCAAGTAATAAAAAAGAGACCCTCTGGACATTTTCTGTCCCTCTCTCAAGGTCACACTGCTTAGGGCTGTCAAAGGAGTTGCACGGAACAAGAGAAGTGTTTCACACGGCAGCAGAGTGTAAAACCAGTGTGTCATCCCAGCACCTCCCTGGTGAGTTGTCCCTTGGAGAAAACATGTCCAGCTCTGTCCTGAGCACCAGCACCGCCTCACTGTCCCACTTTCCCCACTGGCCCATGGCATCCTCCAGCTCCTGGTGCAGCCACAGAGCTCCACACCTGCCCAAACCTCCAGCTGTGAGGTGCCATACACATCCACGGAGGTTTTGTGTCTCCTGGAGCACAAGCTGAGTCTAACATGAGAGTTCTTCTTGTATGTGTCCTAAGCTGGCTCCAGCTGTGCCCCTCAAGTGGACGGTCATCCCTTCACGAGGCATCACCAAAGAAGTGGGGAATATGCCTGTCTCTAGGGATCTGTGCCTCTCGTCACAGAGACTTCTCCTGCAAGCCTTCCCGCATGATTCAGAGAAACAAGCATCTTTATTTGTGATGATGTGATGTCTCGCTTTTGTATATTTAAAGGTCTGAGATATAAACTTCATCATAGGAACCAAAACAGAAAATATGGTGTTGACTCTGCTGCTCCACTTGAAGGACTTGCGTATAGTGGGAAATGTGGTCTTGTTATCACCATTTTTGGAATTACCCTTAATTTTCAATGAGCTTACTGCAAGCAAGTGATGAGTTTGCATCAACCCTCCCAAAGTTAGTAGAAAGATTTAGCTGGGTCCTGGATTTGTTTTGGATGAGCCATAGCAATCCTCTGGGTTATTTGTTAACTGTTTGCATCAACTGCTTACTCTCGGTGGTATGTGACTGTGATTGCAGACACACGATGCTGCCATTGAACCCCAGCCAGTGCCCAAGCAGGGCTCTTTCCAAGAACATGTGTGTTTCTGCAGAAATAGAGGGATGACAGATGAGAAGACTCTTCTGGTTTGTTTTTCCATGTAAACAAAAATGCTTTTTCATAAACACAACCAAGGATGCAGGGAGCTACACTAGGAAAACAATCTTAGGAAAACTGCTCTTGGCTGCAAAGATTATTCTCCTTCCCCAAAAACATTAATGAGCTGATACTTAGCACTCAATTCCCTGCATGCCATTAGAACTGTACCACAGGGGGATGTGTTCAGAGATGCCCAGGACACTTTTCACAGACTTTCCAACCAGCTGTATGTAGACTTCTGATTACAGCACAGATTAAAGCACCTACATTTGAGATCCTGATTTCCCTCTGGACTCTAACAGAGAGAGGTTTGCTCCTGCGAGACTACTTGTGTTAGATATCTGAAGTTCAATCACTTGAACAGTCCCTCACCCGCCCTCAAATTCACTTCCGACAATACTGGAGAAGAGTTGTGCTTCACCCACAGCCATCTGTTACCCACACAGGCAAATGCAGGCTGTGCATGGAAGTTTTGCAAAGCCAAAGGGCTGTAAAACATCCCAGCAACAGGACAGGGGACTCTGGAGCTTGGGGGAGAGAGAGAGAAATGTTAAATTGAATTTTAAACGGGTGGTTCCTGGAACCAGTTCCTGCAGTGCTTCAAAGCCTGAGTCTACGCTCTCCAAGGCTGCCTCCAGACACAGTTACTGGGAAATATCATGCTAGAAAGCTGGAGAAAATCCTCTTCAGACTGTTTGTCTTGAACAGGCAGAAAGGTGCTGGAGACTGGGAGCCGCCCTCAGTAGTGGCAGAGATGGGGCTGGGGGCCGTGAGTGGGCATTGCTGTGCAGATGACTCCTTCTGTGTTTTCAGTGAGCATCTCTCACCCTTCTGCCCAACGCAGGCTGCCCTTGCTGGTCAGGTCAATGATTCAATAGCCCATTTATTGGAAACATAGGACAGACACTTACCACATACCCTAAATATTCTCAGTTGTTGGCATTTCTGAGACTCAGGCTAGTTTTTAACACCCCAAAACTCTTAGTAAAGGTTAGACCTCTGTATCGGAAGTGAAGTTTTATACTTTCCACTAACATTTTATATAGCATTTTTATTACTGATTGTAGTACAGCACTCGTGGTCTCATAGGTCCCCTTGCAGTTTGCAGCCCTAAAAATAGATATTTTTTGTTGAGGGAAGAAAATGCTTATTAAGACTTTTAGCCACTTTAAGGAAAAGAAAGCCCAGTGTTTGCAGCTGGCTCCATTTACTGATTAGAGTTTCATTAACCATGGTAATAGTATTCCTGCTAGTAAATACTTGCTGGAGTATTTACTTTACAATGGTGAAACATTGCTAGAAAACAATACTCTCCTCTGTTTTCTCATTCCAATAAAGTTACAGTAAGATTACAAAGGAGTCTGATTCCAATGGAGGGCTACACTGGGGTTACACACAAATATACATCTACACACACACCCCCCTAGATTATCTCTATACATTATCTCATTCACATGATTAGCAGCCATTATTTAACCAACTTTCTTCTTGTTTTTATATGAACAGGAGGTCTGCCTATATAATGGAAACATTTTCTCCACATGGCAAGTATTCCCATTTTGTGACTGAGAGAGTCAACATCTGACCCTGAACTGGAATTAAACATTTAAGTTTTAAAGAGTAGTAAGGAGTAAGGACAGAAGGTTTTGCATGAGCGAAAAGAAGTGCTGGGGTATAGGGATGAGGACCCTGGCAGGACAGGACAGAGAGGGACAGCAGGCAGTGGTTTCCAAATCTAATTTTTTCCAGAAATTTTGCTTCTTTGTCCCATCCATCTCCTCATCTCCCCACACATCCATAGAGTCCCCAGGCAAAGCCTGCTCTGCCATCATAGCTCTGTTTTATGTCAGTACCTTGTTATCTCAAGGCTGGCTCCTTGTCCTCTTTAGTCCTTTTATTTTTCATCCCTGAGAAATTTGTCTACAGTTAAGAGACATCTGTCATCTCCTACAGACTTTTCCTTTTTGTAATTCACCTGTCACTCTCACATCTGCTAGACGTTGACCAGAAATGAAACAAAGTCTGAATGTCTCAGAAGCTTGCTGTATAAGACAAGAAAATAATAAAAAATCATGGTATGGTTTCACTGGAGCAAAAATTTAATCTGGGTATACATCTCTCGGGCTTTCTTACATCTCTTTCCAGGCTAAGGCTGTGTTTATCTGCACTTTGAAAGGAGTCCCTACCTTGGAGAGAGTATCTCCCATTCAGCGAAAAGCACAAAAAAATTATTTAGAAAGACCACTTTTTACCAGAAAGTTACCTCTGCTTGACCCTACTTTTCCACAGATGGAGCCCTACTCAAACACTTTTTGCATTGATAACTGTATTTGATATCCATCAAGGAGGTGTTCAAAATTTGAAATGCTATCAAGGGTAACTGCAGGGATTGTTAAATGTTTGGGGACTTAACAGTACTGAGGCTTTCACTGACCGAAAAAAAAAGTGTATCAATTTTAAAATACACCAACTTACAAAGGAAGTGCTTTGTTAGGGATTTTACTTTAAAAGTCTTGCTAAGGTTTGTACTGGCAATAAACATGCACTGATGGACTGAATTAATTTCCCTGTGTGATCAAAACACATGATGTGTTTGATAATGGAATCACAGAACACTCTGCTCTCATAGGGACATTGCTGCAATCAAATATTCTCTTCTGAGTCTGGCACAGCTGATATATGAGCATGCACAGGAGGGAAGGAAAGGAGGAGGGTGAGATGCGTTTGCCTTGGGATGGGAACGGAAGCCAGTGGAGGCAGCTGCAACCACAGTAGTGGAGGCTTGTTGGGGAAGGGTGTCCCAGTTAGATGAACAAATTGAGGGAACAGGGTAGAAGGGAGGTTTGTGGGATTTGGCTGGCTGCACCAGCCTTGCTGCTGCCTTCAGACCACCACCAATCTTTATTCTGACAACACGACAACAGGCACACAGGGAAGAAGTCCAGGTCTCATTCTCACTGAGAAAAGATGCAGCATCTGTTACAAGCAATAAAATTAAATGCAGCAACAGCAGTCTGTGTCTTTAGGTACTCAGTCAAGGTGTGCATGGTGACACTAAGCTGCAGAAGCTGGGCAGGAGCCAGGGGCCCAGCAGGTCCTTGTGGGACATCACCAGAAGAAAAGCTGCTGGCAGATGAGTGCTCCTGCACACCAACGTCCCTCTGGCCGTGCCCAAGCCAGCGAGCAAGCCCGTTCTGGTGAGCCAGGGCATATCCAGTGCTGCCTGACACGGAATGAAAAGAAATACATTACACCAGCTGAGGTCCTGTTTTTGTCTTTCTGCTTCCATTTTCCCGGATTCAAGCTGAGCAGCAACAGACAGAGGGGTCATTTGGCATCTGTGCCAGATGGACTCACTGGCAATCGGTGACCCCCAAGTGAGTCCCAGAGGAGGCAGATCTGTGACATTTGGTCACTGCAGCTGCAGGGCCAAGGAACCGGTAAAACTGTTGGGCCAGCAGCAGGAGGAGCACCCAGCCTTTGGCACCACTGCAGTTCTCTGCCCCATGGCAACATCTTGAGCCCAATCCCTTCCCCAGGAGCATCCCTTGGCAGCGCAGCTTCATGAGGTGCTGTGGTACATTTATATTTTCCTATCGGGTTTTATGGGTAAAAGTGGACAAGCCTAGAAGCTTTCCACAACTTCTCAATTTACTGTTTTCAGGAAGCCCTGACACATGGAAATTAATAAACCAAAGCACCATCTTTTGGTATTACCCACTGTAGCTGCATTCAAACATTTTCCACCCTAAGACCAGTCAGTGATTTTCCTCTCCCACACATGGAGAAAAGGACACTTTCAAAAAAGCCCAAGGAATGGTGAGAAAAACGGTTTTTCAAAAACAGCAGGAACATCTGGGATTTCCAGCCCTTTTCAGTTTTACCCAGGTACATTGTCCTGGGGACTGTGACAGGGACAGATGGTAAGATTTTTCTTTGAATTTTATAGCCTGTATTCATTTACCAAGCTGAGCCAACATTAAAATGCATATTCATCTTCCATTTATTGCACTGTGTATCACCACCTTGGGTCACACGCTATTTTTGTCAATTTACTATTTTTGAAAGGAGGCAGACACACGCATTTTAAAAGTCTCCTTCTCGTTTAATCTCAGCCACTGACATGCCTTTGAAGATTTGGTTTTGAAGGGAGCTAGTATCAGTGATCTTGACAAACATTTCAGTTTGCCCACTGCCATCCAGGGACTGTGCACACAAGTTTGCTTTTACTAACTGCAGAAATACAAGCAGAACAGACTTACAGTAGGTATATAAACAAGAAGGTCACAAGGTTAATGTTTGACTCTAATCCTAATGACTTTTTTTGAGCCATGCACAAAGCATGACACCAGAAAGAATCCACTAACAAAGTAAAGATAAACACTTACAAGAGCACAACCCTCTCCTTTGTACACCAGCTCCAGAAGTTGCACGAAGGTATTTAAAGTACAAATAAAAATACCCTAGTTTTATAATAGACATAACTTTATCCATTCCTTTCCATTATACGTGCAATAAATTGCTCCAAGGTGCCAATAAATATCAGAGGAACTCGGTGGTTTATAAATATTTTGAAAAAATAGAAACTATTGCTTAAATAATCACAGTATGGAGAAAATACTCTCCCACAAAATCTATTAAACAAGGTTAACGAACTAGCAAGAAAGAGTTTCAAACCTATTCCTCCAACTTCTAATTCAGAACAATTCTTTCAAGCTGAGTTTCAGACAAAAATAATGAGGAAAGTTGCTGAATATGGTCTGAGTGAACACAAATTAAGTCAACTGTTTACAGAAATGTTTGCAAGCTGTGACAAATACATTCTGGATTGTTTAGTTATGTGCAAGGTGATTCAAAATACAGCAGCTATATTATGGCTGCTAGAAAAGCTTTGTCAAAATAAAGCAATGTTACTAAGGGCTCTTGAGACACAGATAGCAGACCCAGACCAGTAAACAAACCCCAAAAGAAGTGCACATAGTTTACAAAAAATACAAATGCCTCCAGCAAATTTATTCACATTTCTTTTCAGAGAAAAAAATGTAAAACCTTATCAGAAGACTGCTTCTGCGCCCAGAATATTTGTTCTGTTTTGGGACAGTTTACTTTGGCAACTTACTCAGCTTTGCATCTGTAATTTGATGATGAAGATGAGACAACGTGACTCTGGAGAGATCATAGGAAACTGCATCTTATCTGTTTGCCTTTTATTTACAGAGCTCTTCATGTTTTGGCCTCCCTAATGCATTTTTCATTAAAGGAGAGCAAGCTTGACACACAACCTTCTCCCTCACTGCACGCAGCAACTGTGGTCCAGAGGCAAAGTAAGGCAGTTTCTACCACCTCATCTTCTCCCTGTTAGCAGTTTTTAAGTAATTCCTCTGCTTTGGACAATAGACATGTCTCCCAGTGCTGCCTTGTTCCATGATGGGAAAGAAATTCAAGCCCACTTCTGGTTCTGCAGCAGTAAGACCGCAGTGAGTCTCTTAGCTAGAACTGAGTTCACATCTAGTTCAATATGAGCATATTTTATTTCCAGCATGGGAGTACCCTGGTGTTCAACACTGCCCTGCTGAGGAAGACGCTGTAGACCCCTGACAGTGTTTTACTGCTATGAGAGATGTCTCTGCTAATCCCCAGCTGAAGGATTTGCCTAGAGCAACATATGAAATCCCGTGGAGGGGGATTTGAAATCCCATGGCAGCTGGAGATATGGAGAGCTGGATGGCTCTCAGATGCTGATCAGAGGAGAGACCATGAACCTCATGCCAATGGTGGCACTGCCTTCTCCAGAGTACTCTTAGGCCCAGAGGGACGGTAGACACTTCGCATGGTGACACGTCCCGGAAGACAGAGGCAGAGCACTCCGCTGGCATGGGCCATGCTACATCAAGGCAGAAGCAGAATCCTTCAGTTCTGCCAGCAGATGAAGCGGGATTGAGCTCATCTAACATCTGAAAGGTGAGGGCTCAGTCTGCTGGGGTCGTCTTGGCTACCTCTGTGAACAGTGCAAGGGAGGACTCCAAGACAGTGGAGTAACCACCCACTGGAGTCACCAGTCTCCCTCCCCTGGAATGCATGGATAACTAACTCCAAATTAGTTGGGACTTAGTCACAGGATGGGACTGTTTCTGGATGTGCAGCACTGAGCTCCTTCCACATGCTTAATTTCATCCAAAATACCTCTCTAGAAGGACCAGTTTCTCTACTGAATGATGAAGACAATCTGGGGTACCTAAATCAGCTGTAAACTCCAACAGGGCACTTACTAAAACTAAACAAGGTGTATCCCACAATTAACGATTTGCTACTCAGATGTTCTGGGGAAACCACCACGTAGTGCCTATGCACAGGTACCATGAGGAGGGGTCATGGTCCTGCACCAGAGCAAAAGAACTGCTCTGCAGCTATCTTGTCCAAAGTCTGGTGTGGGAATGACTGTAAGAAGACAGGAGACCATGATGGCTCTCAAGCCACAACCATTTCTGAATGAACCACTCAGGCCCATACAAGTGATAAATTTGGACTTCACCCAGTTTATTGGCATCAGTGGAGGTTGATGTGAAGGCTTGGGCTGTAAAGAGAGGAGTGGTTTGATTTCTTATCCACCTAAATCAGCTCGTGGTCGTGTGCAACACTTTATAACAGCAGTACTGTAAATTACCTTCCAGCCAGGAGTCTTTGACCAGAAGATTCTTTTTTTCTCCCTTCTGTCACTATTTCAGCATTCCCACTGCTGTTACCCGGACAAGAAGATTAGGAAATATTCATTTTTTCTGATCAGCAGCCTGGAAATTTCTCAATACAAAATGCAATCTTCACAAAAGGAAACATCATCCCAAGTTGCAGAGAGATATGAGGTACCCCTGCTGGGATGCAGAGGTGGGAAATCTGTTAGCAATTACAACTGCAACAGCAGGCCCATCAAACATGCTTACCAGAGCCAGAATTCCCTGAAACACCAACCAGCTGCCCGCTGATGGATGCATATTTCAGAGAATCAATGATCTTTATAAAGAACCCCCTGTTTGTGGTGCCCCCTTGCTGAGGGGATGAGCATGACGCAGAGGCTTAGGTTTACATGGGAAATTTAAAGAGCTGTTGCACTTCTCTCCCCACCTACCTCTGCCCACCCCAGCCACCAGCACAGTGCAGGCAGCATGCTCCCACCAGCCTCCCCTGCTCAAGGGGTGGTGGCTGTCACCAGTCTTGGTGGAGCTACAGTGAGAGGCATCAATCTGATCAATACCAATGGGTCCTCAACACCCAAACTGCACTTCAAGTGCCTCCAAATGCCCA
This sequence comes from Rhagologus leucostigma, assembly GCA_013397725.1. NCBI lineage: Eukaryota > Metazoa > Chordata > Aves > Passeriformes > Rhagologus > Rhagologus leucostigma. The sequence goes on from VZTD01002137.1 coordinate 201,373, forward strand.
GTGAACAAAAACCCTTCCCACCCTGGGAGCTCCGCTGAGTGCCCTTGCCTTTGCTCTTACAGGCTCAGCAGGGCATTCTGGCAGGAAAATACTAACACAAATCCCAGAGAAAAAATGCCATAGAAAAGTAGCAAAAATCTTCCGTACACAAATTTTTCCAAATTCCTAAGCATCAGTGCTCTGAGGCAGGCAGAGATATGTTTGAAAACTAACTCCTCATTAGGGATGGGAATTGAATAGCTCAAACATTCTTGTGACAAGGCAAAACAAAAAAAAAAAGGCAAAGGTTTGTCTCCTTGTCATCATCAGCTAGGATGTGTCAAGAATTTGCTTCCATAGTGAAGAAAACTTGGCTGAAGCATTTTCAACCTGTAGAATAAATTAATTGGTTTTAAAACAAAATATAAACTTGTATCACAACTGACAGACAAGCTGTGTCAGAGTGGCTTCAATTTGAAACCGAGCAAGTATCACCAGTATTCCCTCCGGATTCAAAGTGATACAGCTTCAGTCATATTCTTGGCTCTTTCTCTCCTCCTGTGAGTTCCCTCTGCCACACAGCTATGGAAATCTGATTTTAAACTCATGCACTCAGATCTTTCCAAGTATGATAAATTTTGTATGAAATGAGAAACTCCTAGAGATGCCAGGAGATGGTGTTTCAAGGCTCTTTAGCAAGAGGCAACCAAGTAAGACAGGATAGGTCTCTGCACATTGGGGAAAAAAAAAGACCAAGACGCAAGATTTTCTAATGGGTCTCTCAAATGATGAAGTGCAATGTAAACTTTATAGCCAGTCAATGTATCTCATAACTGCCTGAAAGTTTCTGAGAATACAAAAACTATATGTAGGTAGGCTAGAAATGCGAATTTTAAACATTTGCTAAAACTCTTCAATCCTCTTGAACTGCTACTCTGTTTCTCTCTAAGTAGTTATCTTTCCCTGGCTGCTTGCAGACCTCAGGAGCATCTCTCCACTAGCCTGGGAGCTGGATAAGGGACTCTACTATATCAGCAAACACAGCACAGATTAAGAGACAGGACAGCCCATAGGTCAACTCAATGAATGTGCTGTTATTCAGACACATAAACCAGAAAGGTCCTTGCCACTACTTATGCTGTGACACAGAGGCTCTAACTTGAATTTTAGTGGAGTAAGTGGCTGGAAAAGCCCAGGCAGTGGTGTGGCCAAAGTCTTGGAACCTTGTGTAGGCTGGGAAAGGACTAGTGGTGTCCTGAAAAGAGCATCTCCTGGTTATACCAGGCTCAAAAGCCTCTAAGAGGTATTTCTCTAAACAAACCATCTGGTTAGCCCCACACACCCACTTATTTTGCCCAGTTTTAAACAGATTCAAATTGACAAACATTTTCCAGAGCTCTGACCTTTCCCAGTCTGCCCATCTCTGGCTTCTCCTCTAATTAACAAGTGTTTTCTCCGGAAAGATCTATTACACATCTATTCTAAGCAAAAGCTAAACATACAGAGGCTATTCCCATCCAGAGCGCACCACAGGGAGGGACCCATGAGATCTCTGACGATAAACAGCAACCTGCAATCTGCTCCCATTTCCCCAAGGTCGTCAGTGAAACAGAGAGTTTGCTCCCCTTGTAAATTCGTCACATGATGCCAAGGCAGAACATACACCTCAGTATCCAGACCAGCAGCCCCAGAGAGCACAGAAACAAAAATGCAAAGGGAGGATTCATTTTTTCCCAATGATGTCAAAAAGCTTTTGTATTCAGCTTCATGATGTGGCTGGTAAGCTCCTAAGAGGATGAAGGCTTTTCTTCACCTTAGAAGAGAGGCTGTAGATCAGCTTGTCACAGGCTCTGAGTTCCTCATTTAAAACATGCAGCAAAGTCAGCTTTTGCTGTTTTCCTGAATGTGATGTCAGTTCCCATTTCTCATTCCCACTCTGGTACTGTATTGCACAGGCCCTGACTCTGTGCCAACACCACTCTTCCTGTGGTAAGATCAAATACAGATTAAGAAGATAAATCATCTTTAAAAAATGTAAGAAAAAAATAATTTTTTGGTTTTAAAGTCTGTATTTGCTTTTAAATGGCTTCACAGTACAGCCTCCAAAGGGATGAGCCAGCACAGGTGGGGAGTTGCACAGCGTGGGACTGAGTGTATAGAGGGGAGCAAGAGGTAGAAACAGTGTAGAGAGCGCTTCCACCCGGCACTGGTTACAGCGAAACCAAAGCATGTCTACAACACAGCTCGGGTGCGGTAAGTGCAAGGATGTCAGCACTGTCAGGAGCTCCCTATTGCGTGGCTGGGCTTGATGAGCGTGAGCTGGGCAGTGGAGTGACAAATCCAGCATGCAAGGAAATGGAAAAAAAGCTCATGACCTGTGTGGTAGCTCCACACCCACTCCTTAGCCAGGCTTTCAAAGGTGACATTGGACTGCCCTCAACACCTGTGCTCCCATAGGACCATCTAGATGCGCCGTGGCAGAGTGGAGACATTAAACACTTTGAAGAGTGGGATGGGATCAGTTCCAGGACAAGATGCTCAGAGCAGGAGGCTGCACAGAGACTGGACACTACTTGCACTCTTTTTCTGCAGTTCAAATATACCAGTCAATAGTCAGAAAAGGGACCCAAAGCATAAAACTGTGTGAAGCCCAAGATCAGAGTTCACAAAGAAGGGCACACAGCACCGTATGGGTCCAATGTTTTGGCCAGAGATCCAAGCACAGCGCTAAAAGAGCAACCAGGAGTTAGTTATCAGAGCAATGGATACTGCAGATACTGTCAACAAAAGGATTCAGCCTGAAAAGCCAGTGGGACCATTATTCATGTTAAGCTATTTCACACACCATGGTGTTCCCAGAAAACCTGATACAGAGCAAAGCAGATAAGAAGGTGAAGAAGGTTTCCAGAGGTGATCCAAGAAAGCATGTGAAAAATGTCTGCATGAAAAAAAGCACATGGGAAAGGGCACACTTTGTAACAGTACTGAGGGGAGAAAATACAATGATAAAGTGATTTTTGAGCTGCAAGCTTCAACTTTGCAAGCTACATACAAGCTAAGAGGATACATGCTGGCTGCAGCTACACTCCCTCAAGCATTAACAGCTGCCTGCCAAAGTACCTCCTAAATATCATGATCTGACAAAGACGTCAGCTCACAGACAAAATGCATCAGGATTCGCATGTGACTGCTACGCATGAGATGCTGTAGAAAGTGTCTGTAGACAAGGGAGACCAAGGCAGTATATTCCTAAGCTGTGTCAGGAAAGCCAGGCAAAGCCTCAGTGCTAGGTAGGTTTTGTTTGACGGCATGGTGACCACATCACCAGTAGAGAGCAACACTTTGCAGAGGGTATAAGGAAGCCAGATAGTGATTGAAAAACCTCAGAAAAGAGTTGTCTCTGACAAACTCTTATTCTGATGCAGTAGAATCAGGGAAGACACTAAACTTTACTGCAGGTGCCAAAAAGGTATGGGCCAAGTCAGGCCCGTATGAATGACTCAAGGAAGTTGTTCTTCTACAGCAATGGAGACACAGAAAGAAAATTAAATGTTCCTTGCTGTCCTGAGCTGTCTGTGCTAACAGAAGCTACATCTAACAGAGTATTATGGATCTCCTGCCTTTCTTCGTTTAGTGCATGCCAGAGAAGAAAACACCAGTTAGTGAAGTGGATCCAGACTATTGCTGATAAATTTGTTTCATTCCAGAGGAAGAAATAGCTATGTCATTTTTAATCCCCAACCAAAATGAACCAAATACATAAACAAAGCCTTTTCTGGTACCTTCCAAGAGCAGGTCTCAACACTTCTTACAAGCATTGCTCCGTCTCATAGTCCCTTTGTGACGTATTGCATATGTGGGAGACAAAGCTCCAGAAGGGCAAATGAATTGCATAAAGCCTGTAGCAATACTGGTAAACGAGACAAGATACCATTTCTGTGTCCTACTTAATAAAAAGGAAGTCATTTGTCTTCTTTAATTGAGATGTTCAGTTTCCTTTTCCAATCTATATATCAATAGATCCTTATTCTCTTTAGAGATTCCAGATTTTACTCACTGTGGCAAATTAAAGGAATAGTTTGTGTTTTTATAGCTGTTTTTATAGAATGCTTAAGCATACCACAGAAATTACTTCATAAACATCACAATATCACAATGTAAACTTCATTAAGCTTTAGGAGAAGTTGTCAGCTAAATACATGATTAGGAAAATGGCAACCAACTTACTTCTTGGCTCTCATGCTTTAGAATTTGATTACTGTAAATACATACAATTGCATGCATGGCCAAATATTGTACTTCAATATTTGTCCAGAAAATGGATTTGAAATGCATGTAGGATGGTACAGCTTTTGTCAGAGGAAGTTATTATCTGTGATAAAAGCAATTGTTGACATTAGAAATACAAACTAGAGTATTCTGAGGGGAAATTTAATAAAAACAAAGTAAATGTAGAAAGGAAAAGGGAGGTTAGCAGTATGGCAAAGCAAAGCCAGATGTAGCAGTAAATATCTGCCCAGAGGCAAACCTGGACTGCTGCCTATCAGAGCGGCAGCACAGCTGGTTTGTTTTTTACACTGGGCATGGTGGGTAGACAGACAACAGGCAAGCATGCACTCAAGCTGAGAAAAAGCCAGGCTAACTTTACATTTCATTCTGACATGTATTATCTTAAAAATGAGAAGGGCTGTTTTGTCAGGGAGCATTTGGGGTTTGGTTTTGTGTTTAAAACAAATGCTACTACCTACATTTCATGTTAGCAATTGTCTCAGTTGCACAGGTGAGTAAGAAAGTAAGTGAGCCAGGAGCACTGAGTTGGTGTGAGCTTCTCTCCAAGGCCCAGTGGACCACAGGAGATGCACCAAAGCTGTGCAACCCCTGCCCCTGGACCACCTCTGCCTGGGCAGGGCTGGAGTCCTACTCCCATGCGAAGTGTCCTTTTCTCCCTCCTCTCCCAGAATGCAGCACATGTACAACAAAGAAAACAAAAAAGCTTTGAAAACTGCAAAACAAGGCAGTCTGTGCATCCAGCTCAAGCACACTCCCTCAGGATGAGCAGGTTTAAGGGCAAAGAGCGTTTCCTTGGTGAAACTCACACTGAGAGCCAGTGACTCCACTTGGAAAAAACAGAAACTTTGAATAAATTAACTGTACTATATAATTATTTTTTTCAATTGAAAATGTCATGAAGAGGATGTTACAGCAGCATACAGACTCAGAACAAGCTGGGTCACATTACTATCTTCTGGCTTTTTTGTTTTCTTATTTAGTCTTGTAACTCCCTAGTAACAACCTGCTGAGTGAGAACACGATTTACAGCACTTTTCTCTAGTTCTTAAAGTATTTTGGTCACTTAGCTGCCATTTCAGAGTTAAAGGAGAAGTAACTAAACATTTTGGACTGTTTTCCCCCTTTCTTAGAGGAAGTTTTTTCAGTGACAAATGTGACAGAAAGTATGTTGTGTTGTGGGAGGGACAGTGTTTATTATCCAAGAGGTATATCTGAACTAAAATATCATGCTCTAAAGTTTGGACTGATTTTTTACTTAACAAACTGTTTTACCATGTTCCTTTAACTATTAGAGAAATAAGTGGTCAGTCAGTGTTTCTCCACCAAGAGTTTATACTGACCATCAGCCTCAGTGCAAACAGGGCTGGGTAGAGGGGCACCAGAGCCTACAACTGGGAGCTGGTGTCCACACCTCTGAATTGTTTGGGGACCACAAGGTGGGGAGGAATTCTCATTCAAAACTGCTACCCACAAAGAATAAACATGTTAACCTCTGTAGAGGATTCTATTCCTGTGCGCACAACTGTATGCTGACCCTGGAGCTCTCTCTGCAACAGCAGTTGCCAGGTTCAAGCTTTAAGCCACATTTTCAGCAGATGCATATGGAAATCCCTAGTCTGGTCACAAAGGCATAAACTGGGGGTGCACTGGGAAGTCACAGCCAGGCATGGCCCTGGCACGAGTCAGGGGGCTGTGCTGCAGCATAGGTGTGCCACTGCCACAGAGAGACCTGTCTGGTCATGGCTAACAGGGACTGAACACCAAGGGAAGACCTGGCAGGGACAGAGGTGAAGGGTGGGAGTAGAGGGCACCAAAGAGACCCAAGGTGGCTGCAGACAAAGGGGTCCACACACATTCACAATAATAACTTGGGAGACACTTCTCTTTTCAGCACGATTTTCATCCTCTGTAATTTGTGTCAGGAGCAAGGCACCATCTGCCAGAGATGGGTGGGGAGGTGCGGTGTAAAGGCACTGACACGGGGCAGATACTGCACCTTCCCTGATGCCAACCAAATGCTCAGTGACAGGGAAAGGAGAGAAGGAGCAGCAGTGAAATGGAGATGTATGTGACCATGGCATTGGCACCTGTGAACTGGCACCCAGGGGATGGACAAGGAGGCATTTGGTGGCACCTTGCACACCTTGACTGCAGCAAATTTCTTCCAGCATGAGCCCTGAAACCCCATTCCAGGAATGTTTTGAGTCAGGTCCAAAAGGCTTTTCCAGCTCTCTATGAGTTCAGTTTCTCATGGTGATGATATCCTTCCTGGCTCCCTGAACCTTCATGTGGCGGCAAGACTGGGCTTCTGAGCCACAGCCAAAACATCTGAGTGCACAGAAAAGAGGCAGCTGGAAAAAGGTAGAAATAAATTTATGGTGATACTTTCCCTCATACGGAATCAGGACGATCTATTTGCTCCATAAATCTTTGTTGCTTAAAGTAGTGAGCAACTCACCTTGTACCAAAGAGAACAATTAACAGGAAAAACAACAAAACAAGACCCTCCAGACTGGTGCAACTAGCTCTTCTGGAGTGGACTGCCCCAGCAGAGGCACGTAGCGCTCTCACCTTTTCCACTCTGATTTCTGTGCGTAAGCAGGTTTGTGCATTATATTCCAAGATCTGATCCCGGGCTCGAGATCTAGAGAGTCCAGAGATACTAGAAACTCATTTACAGGAAACATGCTGTTGGAGCTGTTTGCCATCATATCACTGGGAGCTGAAATAAAGCTCCTTGCTGACAGAGCAACCCACCAGCTGGACCCAGCACTCACCCTTGTCTTTGAGGAGCAGAGAGTGGACAGAGTGAAGTTACAGGGGCTGGCTGACAGGGTCACTTGCTGAAGAAGCTGGGAAGTTATCTCATGACTTGGGAATGCTGATCTTATTGCCCTTTACACAATTCAATGAGACCCTGAATTATATGATGTGGAGAGTCAAGATCATAAATAAAAAGGAGGGCTCCTCAGATAATGGCATTCCAGCAAGCTTACAAATATGCCTCACTTGGGGACACATTACATTACAATTTCGGACTTGCCAAATTATCTTCTGTTCTGTTTATTACCAGCAGCCTTATATTGGACTCTTATTTTAAGTTCTTAATTTGTGCAATTTTTTTCTACCTCAAAAAAATACTATTTTCTTTAGCCCCTTCATCTCAATTTTCTTACCACACAAGAATCAGAAATAGCCAAGGACATCAGGAAGAACCCTGACATACCCTGACATTTCCCCAGCTGCCCAGTTGAGGAATCACTAATACTGCAGCCTCACAATCAGCCCCATAGCAAGAGATTCACCTCCACTGGCACTGCCCAGCCTCAGGCTCATGCTTCAGAGGTCAACTTTTGGCCCCAGGAAAGCACTGGCCCAACAAACAAGAAGTTTTACATCAAGGCATTACAAGAATTAAGGAAGCACACCAAGTATAGTGAAACAGATGCATTCTGATGGCACATGTAGAAAGGTTTGAATTATCCAGCACAAAAAGGCCAACCCAGTTCTGTCAAAGTGCTCTGAGGTCCTGCTCAGGATTTCAGGCATGCGTTATGAGGAGCAGCTGCTGCTCTAAGACACATGTTTCAGTTCAGGCAGGATCAAGTCCTGAGAGTTTGCGGTGCATGTTTCAAAGAAATCAGCCTCAGCCTAAGGTATCCAAGTTGGCAGTTGTAAATATTTATTCATTAAAGAAAGTTCTTGTTTGCTCCTGGTGCAGCTTCATAGCCTTCTAAAGACTCACAAACAAGGGAAATGTATGGGCAGAGAAGACAGGGAGGAATTTCTCCCCTTTCCTTATAAGTTAAAAAAAATTACAAAACCAGCTTGCCTTGTGGAAAATAAACTTGTCCAGTTTTGTGTACATGTGTTTACTGTACAAACTTTCAGTGACTCAGATGTGAAATGTGCCTCAGGTTTGTTATGTGTTTTGTTTGGTTTTCTAACTATTCCTGAGAAAACACGGCCCACAGTTCAGGCTGATGTCTATACCATCCAGTAGATTGCAGGGGATGCACAATAAAACCCCGATCCTGTGAGTGTTTGTGCACGCATGAATAGACCTGCATTCACTGGGTTTTTTCATGCGTGTAATCATCCGCAGGATCAGGGCCTCAGGCACAGCGCAGAACTTGTGTTCCTACACTTACTTGGGGCTGGAATTTGTTGCATTATTTTGACATAAACTGTTCATCTCATTTCAGAATTCGCTGCTGCATTCGCACCAGTATTCCCAACTGGGCAGGACTGATTTTAACCAAGCTCGAAGAGACTACTGATCTCTTTTTCCTTTCCTGTCTGCACTGATCTCCGTCACATCCAATGTGCCTCCTTTTTAATCATCTTGCTTCTCCCGCAGCTCTCTGATTAGGTCACATTTCAATTTGTGCCCGCAGAGTTGCTCCCATGTTAGTGGCTGGCAACATTACAAACACTGTTTCTTGGCAGTCCTGACTGAACCGAGTCAAAGACCCCCAGGTAACTACAGATACTTGGAAACTCCTTCATGGGTTTGAGCTATTTCTGCTTCCTTGTGATGCGTAAAGAAGAGCTATGATGTGGCTGATAAAGGGCATTTGATTTGTTTGGAACTACTGGGAACTACTTGTCTCTCATTTTGCTTGCCCAGAAAAATTTATTGTGACTTCAGATGCCTTAATTGAGGGCCTGAGAGTGTTGACCTTCAGCAGCAGTCCCATCTATTCCCCATATCCATCAATCACTCAGGTTAAATAGCGTGCAGTACTAAAAAAGATCTCAGTATTTGGTAGTCCACAGTCCCTTGGATCATGTAGTTGCTTTCATTCATTCAGTATCTAGCAGGGGGTAAGGAGAAAGGAGCCCTCTGAATCTACATGCTATTGGTCTGGGAAGTTGGGAGGGACCCAAGAAACCATGAGTGAGCAGCACCAGGCAGTTTGGGGGTTTAGCCTTGACTTGGATTGCAATTGCATTTTTGGGCTTCTGATGTTTTTTATTCTGTTTGTGATGAGAATCCCCATTGGTGAAATAAATTCTCACCTCAAGTTAGCTCATGGTCATTTGAGTGAGGCTGGCAGAGACGGGGTGTTTATCTGGAGATGGCAAAGCCAAATGGAGAAGTGAAAACCTGCCCCAGGAGCAGTGATTTGGACCTCCAGATGTCAGAGGGAATCATAGACCCATTTAGGCTAGAAAAGATCTTGAAGTTCATTGAGTCCAGCCATTAACCCAGAACTGCCCAGTCTACCCCTAAACCATTTCCTAAAGTGCCAACATCTACATGACTTTTAAATACCTCCAGGGATGGTGACTCAACCGTTTCCATGGACAGCCTGTTCCAGTGTTTGACAACCCTTTCAGTGAGTAATTTTTCTCCTAATATCCAACATAAACCTCCCGTGGTGCAACTTGAGGTCATTTAGTCTGGTCCTCTCGCTTGTTACCTGAGAGAAGACTGACCCCACCTCACTACAACCTCCTTTCAGGTGGTTGTAGAGAGCAATAAGCTCTTCCCTGAGCCTCTTTTTCTCCAGACAAAACACCTCCAGTTTCCTCAGCCACTCCTCATCAGAATTGTGATCCAGACCATTCACCGGATTCATTGCCCTTCTTTGGACACAGGAATAAAGACGTGGGAGTTTCTTTCCATCCTAATAGGGACAGTAGGAAAATTAGTAATGCCGAAGCCTGGGATGTGGAGAGGGGATCTCTCCGAAAGGTGTAAGGTTATGTTAGGACCCCCATTCCCTGCCAGGCACAGGAAATGCAGAGATACCCAACATCTCCAGGCAAACACCCAAGCAACCCTTCTCCTGCACACAAACATTTCAGTGACTTGTCTGTTTGTGAACAGAAATACATAAAAACTACAATCCAGTTTCACAGGCTCTTGGTAGCATGCTGTTTATTGTTCCCGGAGGAACAATAAGGATTCTTAAAAGCAGATGGGCTCAGACACTCTGGTGATTTGCTGTAGAAGCAAAACAATGGGCCAGATTTTTTAAAAATAGAAAATACATCCATTGAACAAGTAAATCCCACTCTCTTCTATGCACAAAGTGGGACAAAATGGACAATGTTTTGCAGCACTTTTGCAGATGCAACTGAGTAAAGGGTTTTCCTGACACAGTGATCACAGAAAAATTGAACGAGAACAAGGGCTTAAAATTTAATATAAGCACGGGATTACACACTGTTTGAGGTTGCATGGGACCTCTGGAGGTCATCTGGTCCAAAACCCTTGCTCAAACAGGGCCACCTACAGCCAGCTGCCCAGGACTGTGTCTCCAAAGATGAAGACTCCACCATCTCCCTGGGCAACCTGTACTGGTACTAGGTCGCCCTAACAGTGAAAAAGTGTTTACTGATGTTCAGAGGGAACCTCTGGGGTTTCAGTCAGTGCCCATTCCCTCTGAACCTGTCACTGAGCACCACTGAAAAGAGTCTGCCTCCATCTTCTTTGCACTCTCACTTCAGGTATTTTAACATGTTAATAAGATTACACACACACCCACCCCCTCAGTTATCTCCAGATTAAACAGTCCCAGGTCCCACATCCTTTCCTCGGAGACAAAATGCTCTAGTCCCTTAATCATCTTTGTGGCCTTTCATTGGACTCTCTCCGGTGTGTCCCTGTCTTTCTTGTCCTGAGGAACACAGAACTGGACACAGCACTCCAGATGTGGAGAAGAGTGCCTCAACCTGCTGGCAATGCTTTGTCTCCTGCAGCTCAGGACACTATTGGCCTGTTCTGATGCAAAGGCACATTGCTCACTCAAATTCAACTTGATATGTGCCAGGACCACCAGGTCCTTTCCTGCCAAGCTGCTTTCCAGTGAGGTGACCCTCGTGATACCCTGGCACCTGGGATTGTTTCTCCCCAAGTGAGGGATTTAGTGCTTATCCATGTGGAATTTCATGAGGTGTTTTTCAGCACATTTCTCCTGTCTGTTGTGGTCCCTCTGGATGGCAGCACCACCCTCTGCAATATCAACCACTCCTCCCAGGTCTGTGTCATCAGCAAATTTGCTGAGGGTGCAGTCTGCACCATCATCCAGATCATTAGAGAAAATGTGAAACAGGACCACATTCAGTGCTGTCTCCTCGGGTACAGTGCCAGTTACTGGCCTCTAACGAGACTTCATGCCACTAATCACCCTCTGGGCCCAGCCGGTTTTCAATCCAGCTTGTCCACTCATTCAGCCCATACATCAACAGGGCAAAGGCCCTGAAGCCCAGGTTGACAGCATCCATTGTTCTCCTCTCATTTATCAGGCCAGTCGTTGTAGTCATTGTAGAAGTTATTAAAGTTGGCCAAATATGACTTCCCCTTGAAGACATGCTGACTGCTTCTGATGATTTTCTTCTTCCAAGTGTGCCTGGAAATGGTTTCCAGGATTAGCTGCTCCACCATCTTCCCAGGGATCAAGAAGAGGCTGACTGGCCTGCAGTTCTCTGGGTCCTTCTTGCCGTATTCTTGAAGAGAGGCATGACATTTGCTTTCCTCCAGTCTTTGAGTATTTCTCCACTTGCCATGATCAAAGATTATCAACAGTAGCCTTGCAATTGCATTTGCCAGCTTCCTCAACTTTCATGGGTGCCATCTGAGGCAAGAAGGCACTCAGTGCTTCAGCCTTTTCCACATCCTGTGTAACCAGGTCCCCCACCTCTTTCAACAACGGGCCCACTTTTTCTGTAGGCTACCTTTTGTCACCTACATACCTAAAGAAGCCCTTTTTGCTTTTTAGCATCCCCGGCCAGATTCAATTCCATTTGGGCTTTGGCTTTCCTAACTTCACTCCTCAATGTTCAATGTCTCTACATCCTCCCAGGTTACCCATTCTAGCTTCCTTTGTAATGCAGCAAAAGGACAGTGTAATAAAGGATAATCTCCTTACTCCATGGAATAGTCACTGTCAAAAATTAACCTGAATAAACTCAAGTCTTTACCAAGACTGAGAAAATGTAAAATCTGTGAAGAATTGTTGTAAGCACAGCACCCATGTTACCTCTTCATACATCTAGAGAAGGCTAAAAGAGAACATCAGGTGGCCCAACCCAAGCTCCTGTAGGTCAGCATTACACTTGGACTGAAACCAGTGTATATGCATATACACACATCAAACACATGTATATACACATCAAACTCCATAGCTGAAACCAAACTATATAATATAAATATCAGGTATTATATACCCTGTATAATAAGGCTTCTCTTTAAAAGCTAGTGGGCCCTTTGCTTTGATGAGTTAACATATTTCAGAGGGTGTGTATCTGATTAATGATTAAAGCTTATGTATTTCTAGCACCAGAAGAAATTAAACTAATTTGCTGATCCTGTAGGTAATCTGGTGTTAAAAAGAGCTGTTGTTTCTTTTTACATGGTAAACTCAGTAACCATAGGTGGAGGGGAATTAACCCACATCAAAAAAAAAAGAACCAGTTTTCCTAAATGACATTTTGTAATGTGAAAGAAATACTTTAAAGAAACTAATGAAGTCTAAATATTGCGTCATAATTTGTCCTATTCATGTTGGTATCATTACTTTAAAATACATGTTACTATAGATATCATATTTTTCAGACGTCTAAAGTAGAGTAAAAGGAGAGTGGCATGAAAAACAGACAAGTTTATGTCAGGGTGTATTTTCAGCTGCAAAAGTTCCTTGTGTAAACCTCAGGTTTACAATTATATATTATACATGTAGTGTAAGTTCTGTTTGAAGCTGTCCAACACTTTCCAGAGAACTAATATATTCACTTTGATTTTCACAAAATTCAGATAAAAGATCAAATATGCTCAAAAACTGATGCTAAATATCAATGACATACCAGCAGAAAGGAATTCTTTTCCACATGAATATGGTATGAGCGGAATGTATTGGGAATAATGTCATTGCCCACAACAAGCCCTTTTCTCAAGAGCATGTCTCTCCTAACAAACGCTGAAAGTGGGCAGTACAAGGGGCCCCTCTTCCCTTTTCCATGCTTTGCTGTGCAATCTGCACAGTTACTATCTTTGGGGCATTTGCGACTCTAAATTTAAGACTCTAAATCCCAACCCTTCCCTAAAAGCATGTATTAAGAGGTAGGGTTCAGTTTAGAGGGTGCACAGCTCTCAGCAAGACTGGGAGAGAAATCCTGAGTGTCTCCAAAATATCTAAATGTGCCATGCCATTCTACCCGTGAACCTGTAACCCAGATCCTGCCCTCCTTACCCCTCCAGCCCATGTAACCTACATCCAAGAGACCTTATCCCGCATCACCCTGCCCCAAATCCCACCCCTGTGCCACTATTACGTTCACCACCTCTGTATTCCATGCCATCTAAGTCCCCCCTGGTGCACTCCACCCGCCTCCTGCACGTTGTCTCCTTTCCACAGAAGTGTGTGCAAGAACTGCAGCACAAGTCAGGCACTGTGACTTGTACAACCCGTGTTGGATGGATGTAGCATTTTTAACTTTTTAGAAATGTAGACAATATTTTACTCCAGTTTGTCCTTCAGACTGATCCTGGTATCCAGGCTCAGCTACCTACAGCTTCTCAAATGTGTGAGAAAGGCCATTTTCCAAAGGGCTGCACCAACATGCTGCCTGCCCTTGCTCTGTGCGAGGATGAAGTGAAGAGTCAAGAGGAGGTTGAAGAAAGGTTCATGTTGAATACCACAAGTTAACATCCTCTCAGTACCTCTAAGCTAGATAGAAGTCTGTCATAGATGATCAATGTGCTGGTGTAATGGGCACATGCTTGCATTAGTGGTAACTAACTTATGCCATGTTTTTCAAATGCAGTTGGTGATTTTGCACATTGTAGTTACTGTTTGCCACTGCTTTGAAAGCCTACTTTGAAAAAGAGAGGTGCAGCCTCTCTGAAAAATTAGACTGACACCAAAACGAGTGATTCCAAGCAGGTTTTTTTAAGACTTTTGCCTGACTTATAATCTTCAAAGGCATCCTGGGCACCTGCGAAAAAAAGTTGGAACTGCCTCTTCACAGCTAAGATGCATCACTCAGCCCTGCCAGTGCTCACGTTTGGAGCAGCAGAAGCAGGTCAGCATTGTGTGTGTGTCAGCAAAGTGTGTGCATTGAGCACGGATACACCAGTGAGGTTTCTAAAACCATGAGCAGGAGAAACCTGCAGTCCCCTGCATATGCATGAAAAAAACCAAAAGCCCAACACCACTCACCTCCGTGGGAATTTCACCTGTTTGCACAGACTTTTAGGTCATCTCACTTACAAAGGTACGCATCTGACCACAGGGAATAAAATAAGCAGCCAGTTTTCAAAGAGAACAATTGCAAGTAAAACTTGTTAGCCAGGGTGATGATTTCTCATCCACTTAGAGTATTTTTGACGAGAGGAAAAGGCCCATCTTCCCCCGAGTGCTGCCTCCTTAAAAATCTGGCCTGGCAGTTACAACCTGCCTCTCAAACACTCGGTGTTTTGAATCCAAGCAAAAGCTTTGGCAGCTGTAAACTTAGCATGGTCTCATTTTAAATGATGAGAGGAAACAGGCTGACAGTGAGCTGATTAGAAAGCTCTTAGAGCTCTCTCGGCTGAGTGGGGAAAACAAGACAACTTTCTTCATGTGTTGCCAGAGAGGGACAGAGGGGCTGCCAGAGCCGGGCTTGCTGTCCTCACAAGATCGTGAGGATGTGGGAAAAGTCTGTTTCAGGGAGGCTGAGCTGCCGTCGCCAGCCTGCCCCTTCCTGACAGCCTCTGCTCTGAAGATAACAAGGGAGGAAATAGCAAAACACTATGGTAGAGACTAGATGAATTTGCAGAGACAACTGCAAGCTGTTTCCTGGCCCCAGCCTTATCTGGAGTCCCAGAAAATAACCCTTTCTCTCTGGCCAATAAATAACCCATTATGATTGGGGTGAAGTATCTGGTTAAATTTCTGCTGTTGAGGATAGCAGTATGTGCTTTCCACAAAGAGCAGGACCAACTGTATTTGTAGCCATGCTTTGGAGCAGAGAGGGAAGGCTCCGCAGAATCCTCTCCCCAGGGGCATGTGGGTTAGGTCAATGTTGTTTAAGCACATTGTGAGAAATGAAGACGCAGAGACAGGATGGGAAGAAAGGGTTAAAAGAATGCACTTGAAAAGCAATGTAGAGGTTACTGAATGGACAAAGCAGCAAGCATTAAAAATAATTCAGCCAAAAAATAAAAATAAATACAGAAGGAAATTACTTCATCGCAGCCCACACTGCGTTATCAGTACGAAAGCTCTGAGAGCTGCTTTTCTTTGCAAAATGGCAGCTGACAGATGATCTAAACATAAGGTCATGAGGACAGGGAGAGGACAGGAGGGAGGCTCAGGAAGGGGATGGACAGAAGATGCATCAGACCAGCAAGGGTTTAATGCCACAGGCAAGCACAGGCAGCACAAACCACAAGGACAGGCAGCCCTTTTTAGCACTCTGCCATGAGCTCCTAACATCTATCTGAGCTGAAGAAGATGTCAGATGTCATCTTTGACCTGTTGTTCAGCAGTGCCTCTGCTTATTGAATGTCAAACTTTAGGGCCCAGCCCCCACATTTCACCAGAAAGCCGCCACTTGCTGTTCTGCCCCAACAGTCGCACCACAGGGCGAGGGCAGCAGTTCCCCCTGACAGTTCCCCAAGGCTGTGTTTGCACAAGTGGGTCAGCAGACGCTTGATTCCCACTGAAAATTTCACACAATTTGGGTTGTTTTTTCATTTTCATTACAATTTTTATCTAGCTGTAAGACTACAGTGAAACTTGTGTGAGTGTCCACCACGTTACATCCATACCTGGCTTCAAGGACCACCCCTAGGGTATCTGCAAATTCACTAGCTACAGCTCCACTCTACCTCTGCAAGAAAACGACCTCTGTGAAGCAATCAAATTTTTGCTGGTCCCCTGAGCAGACAAGAAGGCAATTAACACTGCAGTTCATTCCTGTTACCTTCAGAAAGCAAAAAAACAAAGAAAAAAAAAGAGAAGGAAGAAACCACTGCTCAGCGAGGCAAAATGCAGTTCAGCCATACGGTGGTACCTACAAAACCAACCACCTTAGAAGTAAATTTGGTTTGGGGTTGAGAATTTTTTGCTTTATAGTAAAATAACTGGGAATAATAGTCATAAATTCTTTCATTGAATTTCCTGGGGTCTGAAAGACATCTGGGAGGATTACAAGAGGAATACATTGTGCTTTAGCTGTGCTTGAAGCAGCCTCGATTTATGGCTCCATCTGCAACTGCTGCAGTTTGCCTGAAGCAGACACTGAAACCATCCCTGGAGTTGAGCAACGCTGATGTTACAGCGCAGCAGCCAAACTCCGTGCTGGGACAGGCCATGGTGTCCTTTACCTTTCCTCCCTTTGAACGAGCCCACTTTATCATTCCCTAACTCTGGGTGCAGCTCCAGTGGGATGCCAGCCCCAATCCCCACTGTCACCTCCATGGGGCATGACCTGTGGCTCGGTCACACTCGGGAGTAAAGGTGCTGCTACCAGAGCAGTGGACTGCCCTTTCCAAGACAAGAAGAAGCACCACCAGTCCCTGCTGGAAACTGTGACAGAGAGGGAGAGTAAAGAGGACACAGCAACATAGCTGTGCCTTTTAGCAGTGATGTGCTTTCTTATCCCTTCTCCTAATTTGGCTCTTTCCATGTTGCAGCCTTATGATGCTATCAGAGAAATCTTATCACAGTTTTGTTGGAAAAACAGTCCTATATCAAGCAGGGGTCCTTGAAAATTTGAAGGAGAGGAGAAGGATTCATCGACACAGTCAGACGCATTTTTTCAGAGGCAGATGACCTGTCCTCCACAAAGTGTCCAGAGCTTCCGCAGTATTCTGAATCAGCCTACATGCCTCCAGTTGACTTCCCATAAAAATGCTAAAGGGTCTTTGATCTCAGGATACATGTCCTTATGAGAAGGGGAGGGGTAAAATCACAGGGGTTGGGCAAACACTTGACAGTAGTTACTGCAGCTCCTCAGACCAGAGCCAGCCTTTGTGGTCCGTGCCAGAGACTGCAGATTTGGTTTGATCAGTCATGAGTTGAAAAGGCAGAGCAGAGCTGCTCAGGTCAAATCAGATGCTTAACTCTGCTTGTCTTAGTGATGGGTGGGGAAGTTCAGTAAAAATTAGGATGATAAGAAATAACAACAGCAAAAAAAGAAAAGACTAATGGGAAATGACGTACTGAAAACATCAACCTCCCTGCAACACATCATCTGAGCTTGGATGTCAGTTAATGGTTCAGCCAGTGTCCCAACTCAGCCTCCTCAAATTCTCCAGAAGTGGCAAAAGATTTAGAAGCTAAGTGGTTCCTTGGAACACACTATATTCCCAACTTTGTAGCCAACACGTATAGCACAGCCTTTGCATGTTACAATCTATTATCTTTTCTGATACTATAACAGAGCTCTGACCCTGGAGGGGATAAAACTAGTCCAAAGGATAGCAGCTTAAATGGCACTAAAAAAAAAAAGTTCAGATAGGTATTCTTTACTTACGTCTCTGACAGAAATTCCTCTGTGAGAAAAGAATTTCAGTCTGTAACAGAGCAGTCAGATCTTTGCTGGTTCCTGCCTTCTCAATGACTCAATGCTTATGGAGTATGCATATAATGGTTTTTCCTCTGAGAAATCAAATTTATCCTAGAATGCCATGAAATTAAAGGGATGGACTCCCCTCCTGCTTACCTCTGCCAGAACACCCCTCATGTTAACAGCTTTCTACAGCAAAAGTTAAACAAACCGTCCACTATCATCCTGACCGTATGAAAGAGAAAGAGCTCTTATGTGCATTGGGTCTTGTTGCTATCTAAAGCACTGCAGTTATTCTGGAAAAAGAAATCAGCCATTGAGAATCTAAGCTAAGGCCTGAAAAAATAATTCGATGCTGATATAAAGGCCAGGGCATGTAAACTGAGAAATGTATAGATGAAAAAGCAGTGGTTTGGTTCCCCTCCACCAACCCACCTCTTGGGAAGGGATACATGCCAAAATACTGACACCAGGTACTTAGGAGCAAAAGGAGCATGCTGCAAATGGAAACCTGTAGGCAGCAGATAGTGCACAGTAGACTTTATTGTCTATTAGCTCGGAGCCAGAAGAATAAAATGTATAAACAGAAGCAGTAACCTGGTGATGGGCAACACCCCAGAAGTTCAGTCTAGAGACAATATCCCAGGTCATCTGAAAAATCTTCCCCAGACCTACAGTGACAATGTCTTCTGAGCAAACATTTCTAGTAAACACAGACCTTCCTGGGACAGACTCTGCAGAAGCCCTGCCAAGGAGGCCACTCCTATGTGTCTCAATGCATCTCCTTCCATGAGGACTCAGGTCCAGGGACTGATGTTCAGCTGTCTGTAGAGCACACCTGACGTGAAGATGATTGATTGTGTGACTAACTGGTAGCTCAGATGAGTATGGAAGACAGGGAAATGATACTGAATCCCAGTAAACAAATTAATTTGCAGAAAGAACAACTAACTATTGACCACTATGCTTGAAAGAAGAAAATAAGTGGAAAGCTGGAGCAACAGGGGCTGTGATAGAGATGGTGAAACAGAAAATTGCTGAAGATTTTATTCCCAGGTGTCTCTGTTTTATGCGTCCCCATGTTGTGAGTGTGGAAATCCTGGAACTATTTGCATGGCAGGAGGAAGAAGAGGCAAATAGAAATCTGCCATGTTTACTAGGAGGTATATTTCAAGACCAGTTTGTCAAATATGTTTTGCATATACATTTAGCCACAGAAAAAAGGAAGTAATTAATTCACCAATTCCTGTAGCGAAAATTACTTCAAGATTTATTCCATGCCCATGTGCCAAGCACACTCCTGATACAAACCCTACAGTTGCACACCCATACACATTCATGGGCACACATGCCCCCACACGTGGAGGCATCCCATCAGTGGCACTAAATAACTTTCGAAAATGGTTAGTTATGTTTTATCTGGAACAAAAACTAAATCTGGATGTGAAAAGACAATCAAAAAAGCCATAATGTTGAGACTCCAGAAATAGGAAACATCTGTCTGGAAAGGAGGCACGGCCCGCCTTGACACTGAGCCATGGTGCAAGGAGGTGTGGGCCCAAACCATGATTCTCTGCAGAGGGATGGGGACACATGTGACCCCACTTGACTATTTATTTTCTCGTGCTTATCACCCTGGAATACTATACATGCATGACTATTCGTACCGTGCTACGCATACTCCACCAGGACTATCATGCCCAACAGAAACAGGAAGACAGTTGAAAATGAGAAGGCTCAAGGTAATTATTCGGGAGTTCCAAGAATAAAATCATAATTCAGAGTGGGAAGTGGTTATGGTGTTTGGCTGTGGTGACACATTTGAGCTGGTGGGAGCTGGAGCTTCCATGTAGGCTTCAAAGAAATCTGGTCAACAATTAATGTATCTTCAGTTTGTCATAGACAATGGGAGAAATGATTCATCTGAAATCCATAAGGTTTGGAAGGCCCTCAGCTGCAACTAAGGCTTGTCAGAGTCTATTTTCCAGAGGTTCAAAGAACACAAAACAAACAAACAAACAAACAAATAAAACCCATACAGCATAAGCAAAGGGACAAGAACATGATCGAGAGCAGAGAGGGGAAAGTTTGTGCTGAACGAAAGGGGCAAGTTGTGGCTTTGGCTGTATGTTTCGTTGTAGAAAGCAAACACAGCATAATGGACACACTAATGCTCCAAAAACCACATCTCAGAGATACTATTAGCTCAGGACGTTCACAGCATATATAAGCCGAAAAAGACAAATATATACTTTGTGTAATCACAGTCCAAGTAAAGACTGCAGAGACCATTACCACACCAGAAGGATAACCCAGCTAACCACAGTCTCATAGGTTATAAAAAACTGCATTCAAGAAAGTCAAATAGGCTCCACAGAGCTCTTGAAATTACAGAAATGGCAGGAAAGCAAAAGCATTTCTGAACTGAAGGGACAAACCCTGCCCCACCAGTCATACAGCACAGTGTGAGCTGTGCATAATTATCTGAGGACAGAGACATAAAGAACAAGAAAATAATTCTCTTTAAAGCCAATAATTGTTTCCTATGGTTTCCCAAAGCTGTGCTGAATAAAATGCATTTGTTATATTGTGACCAAGGGTCACAGAAACCACAGTAAGGGATAAAAATGCAGGAAGATTATATGTTGCAAGGAGACATAGCTGCATTAAAGATGAACATAAAAAGCACAACTGAATAGAGATCTAGTATTTCTAAATTACCCTTGGCACAAATATCTGGCTTACCACTGAAATGGTATAATTATAAAGCTGGCATAAAAAACAGGACATGGATCTAGTTACTAATTTCTTACTAGCAATAGCAGCAAAACAGTTTCTGCCAGTAGCGGGTCTCTTGACAAAAACCTTGTGTCTTCTACATGACATGACCTATAGGGAAAACTGGTTTTAATCAGGCAAATCTATAAATGGTATGCAGTTGTGGTTGGTCCTCTCAGATGTCAAAAGGAACAGAGGAGAAAGTGGGGGAAACAGAGCGGGGATATTCACTGTAAATTCTGGTTTAACACTTCACTTTCTCTGAAATACACACTGGAATTTTGTAGGTTTAGGAGGCTGCCTTTGTCATGCAGGCCAGTGATGGCAAGAGTGTCACCTCAAAAGCTAGGTGAAAAAAATCGGTTAAATAAAAACCCAACCTCTTCCTGGTAGTATTGTTTTAGCCCCTGTGCTTCACTTCAGCTTTGACTGCAAATACAGGGGGCTTTTCATTGCTGCAGTCCTGAACTCAGCCACTCTAATCTCTTGTTTTCCAGCACACACTTAAGCCTAAGCACATGAGCTCCACCACTAAAGTCAATGGCACTGCTCCGGTGCCAAGAACTTAGGCATGTGTTCAGGTGTCTCACTGGGCCTGTCCAAAGATCTTGGACAGAAAGTAATTCTAAATAGCTTTCTTTCTCTGTGGTAGGTGTCCATGACACAGCAATCAGTAGAGTGGTGTCAGTGAAATAACAACATTTAAATGTCTTACACCATACCATAGCCTATACATAGTGTAAGGTTGTGTGGAGATTTTTGTCTACCCTTTTTACCAGTGAAAAATTGTCTTCAACAAAACTGGACTTTTTTTGCCATGTTTCTGCTTTTTACTGAGGTGTTTGAGCCTCTGACAAAAACCTGAACTCCTGAAAACCTAATAGCTTGGCTGCACTGAAAAATGCAGAGTTTATGGTTAAGAAAAGCTTTTAATCTTCTGATGGAAAGACAAAATTTTGTGTAAAGCCAAATACAAGTCATTCAGCTATTGAGCTGAATGCATTTTCTCAGGCAACACATGGCAATTAAATTAATATTAGGCATAGCCCCTTTCACATGAGCCACCTGAGTTCTAACCCCAGTTTTGCAAACTTGTGATCTATACTCGGTATTTAAAATGTTGTTTATTTATGTGTGTGTGCATATTGTGAACATACTGTGTACATAAATTCCCTGTTATTTTGCCTTGAGTATGTTGAGGGCCTTCCAATGCCCAAGAGCTGCCAGGGTACTTAAGCATTTATGACCTGTGAATCAGAGTGGGTCTGAAGGTCATTAAAGGCTGGGTGAGGAAGCAGGTTCATGTGACAGCCAGTTTACCATGGCTGATTCCTGTGCTATGAAACATTTTGAAACCACCCCATTAACTCTTTTTCTCTGCAGAGGGCCTACAAGCAGTGGTGAAATCCACAAGGAGCAGCTGTGTCAGAGTGCGGGCACAGGCAGCACTTGTCCCTTCAGCTTTTCCAAATGGTTTTCTGAGTAATGTCACAACACTGGTGCAGTGTTGAAAAAAAGGTCACCAAGGCTGACAAATAACGATTTTCAAAAGCAAACAAAACCCATGAGTTGAAGAAATGCTTTTGCTCTTAAAAAAAAGTCTGCATGCACCTCCCCAGCCAGGCAATAAAAGGGGTCACTGAACTGTGCTATGCTGGATGATGTTATCTTGCCAGGCTCATGGACAAAGGTGATCCAGGAGTTCCTCCTCCCTCCTGCAGGGAGCAAAAACAGACACAAGAGCATTGTGGAGGTTTAACAATGATCATCCCACTCTGGATAGAGTTTTAATTTTCTCAGAACAGATTTATTGAAATTAGTTCCTTCCAGGTATTATTAGCAGAGCCTTGCCACAGTGGTGTCCCTGTGCCTACAGCCTGGGACTGTCCTTTTATGCTGCACCAAGGCCACTGCCCACTCCATATCTCTTCTTCCAAAACCTGTAAGAGCCTGTAAGAGACATGCATCAAACAGCATCAAATAGCAAAAAACAAAAAAGCAGGTATCTCCCAGTCCTCAACACAGGTGAGAGAGAGCAATTTCCTTCCATGTCTCAGCACGTCTAGACATAGTGTCCCCAACAGTAAGACCTCAGACACAACCTGTTGCTCATGCATGTTCTTACCATAAGAAGAGAAGTGCACTGTATTGGTGACACAATAAATGCAGCTGTTTGCATGACCAAAAAAAGGAGGAAGGGAAAAAAGGCTCTGGCATAATTTTTTTCTTTAGAGAAAGCCCTAATCAGCTGTTCCTCTCTCATATCTACCCCAAAATAGAAAAATAGGCAACTCCACATTAACTCCCAAACCGGATCACAAACAGCAGATCAAATACTTGTTTTCTTTATGTATCATTGATCCCTCAATTCTTACTACAATGTTCTGTCACGTTCCACACAGCTACAGAGCAGCAGCCTAACTCTTGGCTGGTCCCACTGCAATTTACGGTCCACTATCAGGTATAGGCCCAAAGAAATGAGCAAGATCACCCAAAGAGCAAGACCGTTCGTGAATAAAAGCAGCAGAATCCAATCTTCAATACAGAACCCCCAGATGTCATCTGCTCCCTCTCATGATCTCAGTCCTCAAGTTTGCAGTTTGTATAAAAAAAGTGTCTTGTTTGCCCAGAGATGTCATTCACTTCATCTCAAAGACCAGGCTGGGAGTCTTCAAAGGAAAAGGTTTGTTTAAGCAAAAAGATATCTTTTTTTGTCCCATGCTTTCAGATAAGGTGATTGATATTTTTGGCTTCTGCTTAAAGTGGAACTTCAAATCAGGGGAAAAATATTATAGAAAACAAACTCCAAACAGTCAGTTTCTAAAGGGTCATCTTTTTATTTATAAAACAAAAGTAACTTTTTACTTTTACCCAAACCTAGTATGGAATCATTCTGTGCACCAATAAAGCCAATCAGACAAAAAAATACTTTCTCTGACAGAGCTGGAAAGTAAATTCGGCTCAGCAAGAAATGTTTGTTTCCACAGGCTTTGAGCCTTTTGTAAGTTACATTTAACCATCCCTCTCCAAATATTATAGACATAAATTACAAGGTGAGCTAAAACATGTAGTCCTTTTTTTAGAGCAAAAGGCTGGGGTTAGTTCTCTTGGTTGCTCTGAAGAATAAATTGTATCATTATAGCCTTCTTCTGGGTCTTGTTATTCTGACTTTTCGACTCTGACTAGCTGCAGTCTATACAATGCACAACTGTATTTGTTCACAAGGAATGCTTTCGTTCCTTTTGACTTTTTCCTTTCCACTTCCTAATGGTTTACATGTAGCAGCAGAGCTTTTGAAAAATTGCCTAACACATACTATGTTTAATGAGTACATTTAAACATACTTTAGCTACAAATCTTATCAGCTGATTATTTAACCTTTGTGAATAGGCTAAATATTTTCTTCGACGCTTAAATAAATATGATACATGGTTCCCGTGGAAAGCCTAATGAGAAGGAAGTTGTTTTTAAACTTAAGTCAAGACTTCTGCTTTAATTTATTTTATCAGTATTTTTTTCCAAGTGATCAAAGCAAGCAGTTTGTATGGCAGACCTAAATTGCTAAAAGAAAAATTAAGTACTAAAATATTAATGCTGCTGGACTTTATTTGGGGGATGGGAGTTTCATGCCATCTGGAAGGACAGTCAAGAGTTTTCTGCACACTATGAAGCACATGGTACGAGGTGAGAAGTCAAAATCCTGCCGTCTGTCAAGGTGATTTAAATAATTAAAATCAAGGTGTGTGTTTGTCTTCCACATTTCAATAAAACATGTCTGTAAAATGCCTGGCTCCCCCAAATGCCTGATGAACCGAGGATCACTCAAGAGCATCAGTCTGCTTGCAGCAGCCAGAGTGACTGGGAGTGGGCATCCAGTCTGTTGGGGCCACATAAAAGATAGGTGTGAACCTGTGGTCACTCAATAGCCATGGGCTGCAGCCCTTTCAGACTTCTCAGATGCAGCAGGGATCCAGAGCATCCTTCCTGGTCTGCTGCCCCAGCCTGGAGCAGGGCACTGCTGCTCCACAGACTTGTGAGATGCAGGTGCTGCAAGGTGAGGGGCTAGCTCAGACCTTTCCCTGTCCCACATCTGAGACCTAAGCGTGTATGACCAGTGTGCTCACACGTGTACAACACCACATACATCCACACAGTGGATATCGGATGGCACTCGTCACTGCAGGAGAGGGCTGGCTCAAGGCTAACCAGAGCAGGAGGCTCCTTTGGGGCACAGGCCCTTCCATGGGGGTTCCCAGCCCTGCTCCCCAGTGCATCTGCACAAACTATTAAAACCATCCATGACACAGATCTCCTTTCCTTCTTGAAACCGAAACAGGACACACACAGGAAATCACTCAGAAAGCGTGCAAGAGAAAACTTGGGCTTTATTCTGGGACAGGCTGAAGGAGAATGTGAAAATGCACTGACGTCATGAAAGAAAGAAGTTGAATAGGTCAAGAAGCAGAGATGTGAGCTTAAGGAAATGGCAAGGCACACAAGAAAAGATAAGTGAGATTGTATAAATAAATAAGCACACAGAAAGGAGCTGAGAGCTCTGTGAACAAAGCCTTACTCTTGAGCTGGAGTTCACAGTCCCTTTTCAGCCTAAGAGCCCCTAGAAGGTTTTAGAGGAGAAACAGAACCTTTTAGAAATTTCACATAGGGCCATCACTGTGTAGCACCCACAAACTTGTTTTCTTTTGTAGCCTTTTTAGATCGAGCAGAACGGACCTGCAGGCATCCCCACTCTCTCCCTGGGTTCAGAGACCCTTGGCTGAAAGGAATCCTGCTTTCATAATTAAAAATGAAAAGAAGCGAGACAGCAAAGAGGAAAATAAACACTACAAGGGAAACTGGCTTAGCACGCCTTTTGTACCCTGATCTCTTCAGAAGAGAGAAAACAGAGAGGTAACTGAAGCAGTATTAGTTTAGTCATTATTGGCAGCACGTCTCCTCAACTCCGAAGCTGAAAAATAATGAGCGTACTTACAGAGTTTTAATTAGTGTTCTAAACTCCTGAATGTAAACTTCATCTACCCAGAGGGAATCTTCTCTTCATTGCTGGAGATAGCTGTTAGAGGCGTGTAATAATCATGGAATAGGTTTGCATCTTTTCCACTGTGGTTGCTTTAATTTGCAGTGACATTTGTTAGATCACTTTTTTTAACCACAATAATTTTTACATCCTTCGTGCCAAAAGCAGATACGTACACTGTCCCTGAAGCTAGGATGGTGGTGCAGGCAGATATATTCCACCAAGCCCATATACTCCCTGTGCTTTGTCATTAAACTGAACTAGATCCAAAGAAATTAATTAAAAGACAGTTCATGGTTACTTATGCTGATCATCTGAAAGATGTGCCCATAGAAAAGGTGGCACTGCTTCTACAGACTCACCAGTGTCAGGCTGTGTTGGTGACTTGCTGGCACATGGGTGTGCTTCCCCATCTCCCTACATTAGCTGAGGTCTGTTCCATGGACAGTCCAAGGGAAAAATATAAATATTGACAGCCTGATTTGCTCTGCCTAACTTAGAAAGTATAATGAAGTGCAGAAGTCATTAGTAGGTGGTATTCTGGGCCTCCCATCACTAGCTCTTGATGTTTGCTCACAGGACAACGGGCTCTTAACATGTCCCTGGGAAGGACTGTCAAGCTGGAAACACAGACCAAAATTCATTCTGCAATGAGCTTGCAAGCTGAATAGAAGCAATGAGATGTGTTTCAGGTGTGTGGAAATCAATATCCTGGCCTTAGTAGTGCTGGGGTGGGACTTGAGCAGCAGACTTTCATTGCTTCTAATTCAAGACAACCTGGGCTGAAAAGCTGTCCTCTTGTAGGCTGAAAAAACAGGTTATGCGTGCTATAAATATATTCCAGACTCCACGGAGTAAATCCCTGGTTTGGAAGTTTTCTGAGGGAAGGAACTTAAAATATAGAAACAAACTAAAACTGGAAGAAAATGCAACATAAACCTAACAAAGGCAGCTTCTGCCTGTCTACCAGAATGCTCTTATCTGATTTTACAAACAAGGGAACTATGGGAAGATGTCATTTATATGGACTAGAACAAAGCATTTGGTACTCTGCCAGATGGAAACTATTAGTTCAAGTAGAAAAAGTGAGGATTAAGATAAGAATTGCAAAGTAGTTAAAGAGTTGGCTAAAAGGGAGGTGACAATGGGTTGAGCTGAAAGGAAGAAAATCACTAGCAGAGTTTCGAAAGAGTCAGTATCAATCCTTTTTATATCTTTAACAATTTTGACACAAAAGAATGCTTAATGAAACTTTCTGATGACTGAGGTTGGGCATCCTTGTCCATACTGACAAGCAGCAGAATTTTACCCAGGAAGAGCCAAATAGTCTTGAGAAACAATAGACACGGAGGGAAAATTTCCTATTTAAGGTAAAAGGGTGTGCACTTAAGAAATTGGGAGAAGGAACTTGTGTTAGCCATGTATCCAGCAATGTGGCCTGACCACTGGAGAAGATAAATGTCACCTAGGTATTTCCACTACAGGAAGCAAAGTATTCCTGAAATCAATAAATTCCAGGCACTGGCAGGACCTCATCAAGAAGACCCTGATCAGTTTTGGTCACCAAGGCTCTGTGCTACTAAAAGAAAACATGCTGGGGGGGTGCCCTCTGGCTTGTAGGCCATGCAGCATGGCACAGAGCTTGTCTAAACCTCTAAACCCTCTCATCTTCTCAAAAGAGCCAAGTTCAAACAGCCTTTTAGGAATGGTCCCCAGCCTTTGCTAGTTCCAAAACCAAGTCCAAGTATTGTCTGGGAGAGTGATAATTAATACAGGCAAAAGCCATGAGGACAGTAAGTCATGTGTGGGTATCTTTGGCATAATCCCTTGCTTTGTTTACTCTCCTGGGGTGGACATAGGCCAGTGTGCCCAGGACTTGTGCTGGATTACTGCATGTTGAGGAAGAAGGCTACTAGAATGAGAGGAAAACTGGAGAGCATCTTACAAGAGGGGATGAGAAGCACTTATACCATCTAGCAACACAGAGGCTGAGAAAGAAGATAAGTGGCATAAATAAGAACTAGGGAAGAAATATTTTAATCGAAGACAGCAGTTGTCATGAGTAGATTAGGAGAGGCATGACAAGCATCTCCTTTCATCCAGCAAAAGCAGAGTTCATTTCTCGAATGTGTCTTCTCTCTTCAGACTTCTTCTCTGGTGAGAAACTACATATGTAAATCCAGCATGGACTGGAAACACCTTCTGTTTTTTTCAGAAGAATCACTGAACACAGTATACTCCCAGTACATATATATATATACAGTATATATATATACTATATATACAGTTAAAACAAAATGGTTTAAAAAAAAAAGAAAAGACTCACCAAAAAGAAGGTCTTCTAGCTGCTGGATTTTTTCCATTGACCTATAAAATGCATCAGGAAAAAGAAGTTGCTATTTGACATTTAAGTAAGAACTCTTTCCTTGTGATGCACTGTGGTACAGCACAAGGGCGTAGTCAGACATTTGCTAAGCAGGCTGTAGTTCTAATTTTTAATTTCCTAGAGGCAACATTCCCCTTCACCTTCCCCAAACCCAAGTCTCCTATATGGCAGTGTCGTGGGCTGTTGCCATGCCACCAGCCAGCCACTGATCTTTTTTGAGAACAAATGTGTACTTATTACGAAGATTAAACTGGTGACACAATTTATCCACATGCCAGACACTGAGGGTATAGCATCCCCATGCTGCTTTTGAATGACATTAATCTGACCTCGCCTGACCATGCTCTTCACAACAGCACAGTTTCTCCTTGGCCAGAACCAAAGCTCAAATGAATTGCACTTTATTCACTATAAAGCCCTGAGCCTTCAGCTCTATGCACAGAACTTTGTGAACATTTCCTCTAAGTTTACTAAACATTTCTTTGTTTTCAAGGCACAGAGAATTTGCTGGGGAGCGAGGAGGGGGGTGAGGGAAGCCATGTGGCAGCAGCCTTCATCACTCTTGTAAGGATGATTTCTCAAGCTCCGTAAGTCTGACCAAAAAAGTTTTCAGTCTTCCTCGAGACAATTGATTTTGTACCTGCACCTCAGAATGTTAACTGCAGAAGAGGAAAGCATTGTTTGACAAACAGAAACAACTGAAGCACTAGAAGGGCTCTAACATCAGAAAAATATCACCCATAGGAGACCTCAGCAGCAGTCTATGTGATGGAGCAGAGCAATGGTTTTGAGCAGCTGGCTCTCAGAAGGAAGTCTCAGGGGGGTGAAACTCCATTTGGAAGGGACAAAGGACAACGAATCTGATGACTTTCAAGCAGCCACTCTTATTCGAGTTCAGCCGTGTTGTCAGGTGTGCCAGCTCCCTGCTCCTGAAGGGTAAGCACAAAATCAGAACTGGTGTTTTGCTCTCTTCCCTGCCTTCCTGCTGGCTCCTCTCTGTCCCCTCCCCAGAACCCAGCATGTTTCTCCTAGCTGGCACAGATTTTGCTGGCACCAGAACACAACCTGCACTGGCCTCAGTGGCCTTTTTCTCCTTTGTTAGAAGAGTTCCCAGTCATGCCATCTCTTTCTCATCCACTTTTACTGCAACCCATGGGAGATGGAGCAAGAGGAAAAGGGAAGAGGTGACAAGCCAAGTTTTGTAATGCTTAGATGCTGTTTCAGATCCAGGAAATGTGAGATCCTCCAGCTACAGGGCTGGCAGCATTACAACAGAAGCCACGCATCCTAATACAAATGTTAAACACTGTGCATCTCTGACCTAACTTTCCTTCAGTCTTCCCACAAAACCACAAAA
This sequence comes from Rhagologus leucostigma, assembly GCA_013397725.1. Classification (NCBI taxonomy): domain Eukaryota; kingdom Metazoa; phylum Chordata; class Aves; order Passeriformes; genus Rhagologus; species Rhagologus leucostigma. Next base: position 230,701 of record VZTD01002137.1, read on the forward strand.
AGTAGGAGGGGAAGAGTTAACACGTTCTCTTCTAGGTTTTCTTTAACAAAAGTGACAGCTTGTCACCGAAGGATAGGCAATTAAAACTGTGATGGATTGGTTCAAGAAAGGCAAGCCCTGTATCTGTCCTGTCTATCTAGGTCCGACAGGGCCTCTCCCATACTGAAAGCTGTATGGAGAAGCGTTATCTGCCACAGCATCAGCCAGGATCCTGCTGAATTGAACCTGAAGCAGCAACAGCAGTCCCCAAACCTGATACTATATGTCTGCACGAGAAATCATGGGCTGGTTCCTCCTGCCACCAGAGTGGAAAGGAAGAGGAGACGTCTATCAAAGCCCCGCAGAGAGGAACAATGCACTCCGTTGGCTGCCCTCCACTGCTCGTGCCTCGCTGGAGAAGCACGCTCACTGCCGTCCGCACCAGTCACTGAGGGAAGGGACAAGCCAGTCCACAATGTCCAGCCTTGCATGCAGTATCAACCCCAGGAGTTATTTATAGTCTCTTGGGAAGTGACAGGGGATGTGGATGTGAATAGGAAGGAGATTCAGACCAGATGTCCACAGGCCGTTTCCAAGGAAGCCCACATGAATGTGCAGCACAGCTCACCATCAGAGCTGCGTTGTGTCAAACCGCTGTGGTTACCCAAGGACCAATGTGATAGTGTCAAGCCGGCCCTGGAGCAGGGGAAAGGATTCTGCTCACTAATTGAATAGAGTCCTCGACCAAGGAGAACAATGTGTGTCGCTTGGGCGGCGGGGCTGCATTGTGAGAGCCTCTGCGAGGAGCTGCCGCCGCTGCCAGTCACATTGTTCAGCGCTATCTCCATCTGCTCACGGGCCAGAGCTCCTCACCCTCGCCCAGGCCAGGCACACATTTGCATCTCACAGCTCCACCACCCACCTCTGCCAAGGGCAAGGAGTCTTCACCAGTGGCACTGCTGGACCTGGGTGCTGATAGAGGTAGAGAACTCCTCTGAGCACAGGATATGCTTCTTGAGTTTTCAACATTGCCAGTGAACCCAAAGCTCTTACCACAGCCTTATTGTTGCTGTTACTATGAGACCAAGTCTACAATAACTGCATTTTTCCGATGCTGGTTCAACAGATGCACTTTGCCAGCAAGGGGTTTCGTTTAAAAAAAAAAAAAGAAAAAAACAGCTTTGCATGTGTTAGCTTTTGCTCAATGGAATTAGAGGGAGGTCCTCAGATGCTGAAATCCAAGAAATGCCGCTAAAGTCAGCAGAGTTCGCACTCTATGCAGCTGAACCTTGGACTATAGTTTCACCAGTGGGTGGCTGATGAATATACCATTAAACCAATCCCAAACTTAAAACCAGGAGACAGTTCCTTCCTTACTAATGACAACAAAAAGGAACAGCAAAAATTAAAACAGGGAAAGTGGAGGGAGCCAAAGGAGGGAGGGAAATGGAGAAGCCTGCTGAAATAGGAGAACCTGAAATGACTTTCCCAAAACAACCCACAAACAATGCTAAAGAAACTCCCCTGACATGCACCTCTATCACTAAGCTCTCTGGACTTTTCAGTAAACCCTTATCCCTGAGCAGTTTCAGCTGCTGCACATGGGCTCCTTGACTGCCTGGGATGGCACGAGGTGAGGCCCACGATGAAGAGCAATTGCTCAACTGAGCTGGCTCAAGACAGTGAAGGACTTTCTGCACCATTCAGTTACACAAAGTCAGGATCCTGGAGCCTTTCTAAAGATGTGGTGTTTAGCCCATCTGTCACAATTTCAGGACCTATGAGAAAACTCAGTACTGTAATGACAGACTCTTCAGATAAAATAAGACATTTAGAAAAAAAGTAAGACATTCAGAAAACGGAACTGAAAATTCAGTAGAATAGGAAATGTTGCAGAGGTTTGGAAAGTTCCATCTGCTTCATGGTCTTTTCTAAATTTTCATGCAGCTCTGCACTGCCCGATTAGACAGATTCAGAAGCAGAAAAACCTCCCTAAAAAGGATGGTTAACTACCTCACAAAGAAATCTGTTATTTACCAGCCAGTTTCCAGGTAGTAAAATTTAATTTCTAAATTTAGTTAGAAATCCATCTAAATTTAATGCAAGCTAAGCCAAGTTTCATTTCCCCTTTGAACAAAATTATTTCCTTCCTCTAGAGTAGCACTTGCCTGTACCCAGGACTAGGCAGATAGTCCTTTTTCCTGACTGCCTGTTCCAGCAGCTGCAAACCTAAGTTGTAAAGCAGCACTCTCCAAACACTGAGCTTTAACCTAATGCAGAGACGTCACGGACCGGATCGTTGCTCCAGGCAGCTTCTGCAGCCTCCCAGGAAACAAAGCTGAAGTGAATGTAGGGCTGGGACAGGATGGCTCATTCTACATCAACATGTCATTTGGCAACAGCTGGTTGAGATGAACAAGCACCATACACTAAAAAATGCTGTAAGGGGAACATTTCATCCCAGATTCCTGTTTACTGATGGTTTGCTTCAATCTTTTTCCGGCATTATCTCTCTTTCACCCAGCAAATCAAATAATAGGTGGATCTTTCGTGTGTGTAGCCCCATCAGCTCAGTACACAGCATATTCCCCAGTTATGTTTATCCAACTTTCCCTTCCGGTCCCATTTGTACTGATACTTTCATTCTTGAAATAACAATTATTAAACCACTTGGTGCCTTTCATGGTTAATTATTTCCTTTCCTTAACATTGTCTGCCTCCAACTATAGGCCAGGTCTTGAACACACCTCAGCATTCCCATTTGCATTTCCTATGAGAAATCATGTTGTAAAGTCCTTGTTAGTGAACTATGGAATTTTGTCACATACATTTCTTCCCAAAGTTTCATCATCTAGCAATTTTTAATGACCACTACAAGAACACTTTCTGTCTTTTGAACCTGTTTTTCATTGATGAAGGTAAATTTCCTTGGTTTTGTTGTGTTTCTCACGTACAAAAGTTAGCAGGTCACTGGACTGACTTTCCTGTCATATGACCAACATAGTAATAATCATATTAAACCAATAACTGCTATGAAATGTACAAAATTTGAATGTGTTCTTTGGCTCATATTTCATTATTTTTATATATCAAGTACTATTAAAATCTGGCTTGTATTTACTACTCCTGCAAGAAAACCCCAGATGACCCTTTCAAAAATTCTTATACAGTCTTTTTCTACCTCAGCTCTAAATACTACAAAGAAAGAACCAAATCCTGTCTTAAATTATCTCTGTGTGATACAGGGCAGCAGCACATTCCTTAATTTAATAGAATGACATTGGTAAGTACTGAGGTGGTGTACCTATTTTGCAAAATTATGCCTAAGGCTTTGTTCCTTTTTAGTTAGATAAAGTGTGTCACAGTAATGTGCTCAAACCAACAGACCCTGTTTACACGTCCAAGCTGTACGTAGTAGTGCAGAGCATATTGCTGTAACTGCAGTCATACAGAGACACACACAATACTTGAACTTGAACTAACGCAGAAGCTTGTGCAGATGTGACCCACGTTATCGCTACTACACGAATTATGACATCAGCATTGCTCTAAGTGACAGAATAATGGGCCAGTCTCTTGGGGAATGAGAGGCTGGAGAGCAGTGCCATGGAAAGGGACCTGGGGGTCCTGGTCGATGGCAAGTTGAACATGAGTCAGCAGTGCCCTGGCAGCCAAGAGGGCCACCTGTGTCCTGGGGGGCATCAGGCACAGCATCGCCAGCCGGGCAACGGAGGGGATTGTCCCACTCTGCTCTGCACTGGGGCTGCCTCACCTCGAGTGCTGGGGGCAGCTCTGGGTGCCACAGTGTAGGGAGGATGTAAAGCTGTGAGAGAGCATCCAAAGGAGGACGGCAAAGATGGTGAAGGGACTGGAGACGAACCTGAATGAGGAGAGGCTGAGGTCACTTGGTCTCTTCAGCCTGGAGGAGACTGAGGGGAGATTTCATTGCAGTCTACAGCTTCCTCATGAGGAGAAGAGGAGAGCAGGCACTGATCTCTGCTCTGTGGTGACCAGTGACAGAACCCGAGAGAATGCCCTGAAGTTATGTCAGGGGAGGTTTAGGTTGGATATTAGGAAAAGGTTTTTTGCCCAGAGTGTGGCTGGACATTGGAACAGGCTCTCCAGGGAAGTGGTCACAGCGCCAAGCCTGACAGGGTTCAAGAAAAATTTGACAATACTCTCAGGCACAGAGTGTGACTCTTGGGGTTGTCCTGTGCTGGGCTAAGAGTTGGACTCGATGATCATTACAGGTCCCTTTCAACTCAGAATATTCTGTGATTCTGTGGTTATCCACTGACCAATGTGTAGTCCACAACAAGAAATGAAGATACACTTGTCAACCCATTATAGCGAAACTTACACAGTAAAGGAGAATTTGGGATGAGTTTTCCAGCATTTGGAAATAATTTTAGATTCTGCTCTAAATTAGCAAGTATTATGTGTATATGTTTACTTGCTGCACTTCATCCTGTTGCCTCTTCCCCTACTATGTAACAACATTAGGCTTTCTTCTATAGGAGTTTCATTTATCACATAAACCAAGACGTAATAAGAGAAGAAAAAAATACGTGTCAATATCTTTTATAGCCTTTTCAGCAAGACTTCAAGAGACACTATTCCTCATTACCTTCACAAAGAGGAATTTAATGGTATGCTATATTCTTCCCAAGGGATAATCCCATGCCAAGGGCAAAACTGAAGGCTACAAAATATCACACCCACCTCTGTTTCTCTGAACAGCAACAATGGGTACTAGCACTTTTCAAAAGGGGCTGCCTGACAAATGCACTTATCACCATTGCGTTTCTTCAGCTTCCTCATATCAGAACTTCCAAATACGAATTTCAGCTAAAGGCTTTCCCAATTGCTACTTCCCTTGGCTTCAGGCATTCATTTAGAAGGTGCTTAGCACCTTTGGATCACAGAATCTTTCTAAAAATAGAGTCTTTTCAATTTTATTTCACAGACCATCTCATCAAAATCATTGGGGAAAAAAATGAAAGCGGGGCAGGTCTACAGAGAAAATTCAGCTCTTTTTTTCTGAGAGCAGCCAGCTCAAAGAGGTGCCACGTTTTGGAGAGGTCACTGCAAAGGAAGGATAAATCCGATAGCCAGTGCCTGCATTCTTCACAAGCAAGGGGATGTCTGCCCTTCAAAGGAGGGAGTTGTTTATAAAGAATCCTGCTAATGACACCCAGGATAATCAGTGCAAACAGGTCTTTCTACTTCTGGGCTCCATGCCATCCGCTCATTCAAAGGTCGGATAGCTGGAGGCAGGGCACTCGAGGGCTTTGCTGCTTTGGGAGGTTCAGGTGGGAATACACCTCGGGGACGGGAGGGTTTACGATTAGGGAGAGTGATCCAGGCTTTCATTTGAAAAGTGTGAATTTAGCAAACCTGCTCTCTTTGTGGTGCTGTATGTTAAGTAATTATTGACTCCAACCCTGAATTTCTTAGGAAATTTCCCTTCAGATCTCTCTATATGAGAGCTTGCCTGTGTGATAACGAGGAGCAAACTGAATGATGGTCCTCCTCTACTGCTGAGTTTGTAAAGGCCCAGTGCAATGGGGTCCTGACCTGCTTGGTTGGTGTTTCCACCACTCTGTATGTTCCCAATACCAGACTCCTTTGTCCATGTCCGGTGAGCTTGGCGCTCTACAGAGCGGTCAAACGGTGCACTCAGCAGTACTGCACACTCCTGTGTCTCCAGGACAGTATTTCCCAGTGACGTTCAGAGCCAGGAACTGCTCTCTTCTGTCCCTTCATTGCCACTCATCTGGTCCTCTTTCCTGCTAAATGGTGAGTCTGTGCTGCAGAGTTCAAGTGCTGTTGGTGGTCTCACATCAAAGACCTGTATTTGGGCACCCGAATAAAGGCTGAGAAGACTGACCAGGAACACTGGTTGTGAGACTCTTGAGCCTTGGATTTCACGCTCTTAAGGCCAAAGAACTTTCTTTAAAAGTCAGTAAATAATTTTTGAGCAAACAGAGCATGGAGAAAATTCCCAGTAGTGGAGTATAAAGCATTCAAGATACGTTGATGTACAGAAAGACAGAATAGCTTTGTTAAGATTGGGGTTTAAGGCCTGAATACCAAAACCTTCGAGAGAGAAAAATTAAAACAAAAAAAAAATGCATCATAGCTGCTCTTTGGACCTTCTGGAAGTGTTTTACTGGTGAGAGCAATTCCAGACTCCAGGCTACACCAGAAAATCCTGGCCCTTCACCTAAGCTAATTGACTTAGTATTTTGGCAACGTGTTTACTCCCCCCCTCCCTTCTTTTACTACCTTTTCTATTTTAACGCTGTAAAACTCAACTAACTTCTAAAAAACAAATTTACTTTTTTTTCCAGTGTTTGTTAGACCTTCTCCACCTAGTTAATGACTGGCTGGAACAGCAGCAAGGCCAGGAATGCTTCATGCTCTGGGCACTCACTAATTGGGTTGTTAGCAGACTGGAGAGACAGGAGGAGATGAGGAAAAGCACTGCTATTATAAGCCACTGAGTGTAAAGAAAAAGAAAGTGAAATAAATATGGAATTGTTATGTTAGGGAAATTACGGTACTTAACGCCCTATTTTTCTAAAAAAAATAGCTCCCTCAGGACATCTTGCAAGCACTAAAAACAAAACACACCAGAAATATAACTGGCTTTATTTTTTATAGCAAACTCAGGAAAAGAAAAAAAGATACATTTCCTTTTCTGAAACAAATCGTCAGCCCCAACCCTCCCACCGTTTGGCGATGGCTGAGGCTGAGGCTGTGAAGAACCACTGGCAGCATCCAGGCTCTGTGTGGGTTAGCTGGGAACGCTGACCAGGGGAGTCCTTAGAGACACAGCACCAACACCGTGTTGCCTGTACGCTCTCACCTGTAGTTCTTGCAGGCTGAGTGACACGGTGCAGGGTCCAGCCTGTTATTTTTGTACTTCTAAGACGCAGTGACATCTTGGATCAAGCAGCCATGCCGCTGCACATCACCCAGGGTGACGGCAGCATCTGCACATCTCATTGCAGGATCAGATGGTTAAGCTCTTTGGAGAAGGTGCCACAAAAGCCTGCGGTGCCGGGGATGGGTGAGATGGGTGCAGATCTGCTGTGTTTGCAAGCTGCCTGCAGGCACTGTGAAAGTGCATCAGCACGAACAGGTGCTATGGGCTCTCCACTGGCACTGCTGGGGAGACACCAGACAGGACACATGTGAAACCTCAGGAGCACAACGAGGTAACAGGTTGGTTCATGCCACAAGAAGCACACACAGCACCACGGTGCTGCAGGGCCAGCGGTCAGAGCCACCAAATCCATTTGCCACTGCACACCAGCAGCTATGGTCATAGAATCCTAGGATGGTTTGGATTGGAAGGGACCTTAAAGATCATCCAGTTCCAAACCGCCTGCCATGAGCCGAGAACCTTCCACTACACAAACTTGCTCAGACCCCCATCCAGGCTGGCTTTGAACACCTGCAGGGATGGGGAGCCCACAGTCCCCAGCCCTTCGCAGCAAGGGAGCCAGCCCTGGGGCAAGCCATGCATGGCCAACAAAGCAAAGGCTTCATCCACTCCCTATCCTTCCCCATCACCCAGCACCAGGAGGGCAACAGGAGTCGGGACTCATCCAGCCTTATCCTCTCACGCCAGACTTCTCAGAGCTGCTGCACACTGGGCTTTGTGCAGGTGTGTCTGGGGGGGTTGTGTGTCTATAGGTGCGTGTGTCTATAGGCGTGTTCATATAGGCTCCTGTGTCTATAAGGTGTGTGTATAGGCACATGTGTTTATTGCCAGCCCTCCCTGGCCCCCTCTACAAGGTGTGAATTTCACCTCAGGTGAATTATTTCTCCAGGGATTACATAACAAAGAGATTGTGAAAATGCCATCATCTGTGTTATAGAAACTTAACAGAGCCCCCGGAGTCTTTAAATTAAAACATTGCACTCAAGTGCTTTTTGCCATGTATCTCCTCCTACACACAGCTCCTTCTAGTCTGAAAAATAAAAAGGCAGGACAGCTTCCTACAGGCTTTCAAAGAGAAGATCCTACCCTAATTAACTATAATCTTGTTCAGACGGCATTTTCCTGCAAGATTCAAAGACTAGCAGGGGGCTGGGGCTAGGCAGAAAAGGAGATTATTAAAACTTTAATAACATGAGCCTTTGAAGCTTTCAAATTCTTTACAATTTTCTCACATCTCTAACCCAGATGTCTGAATTTAAAAACTGTGCCAACAAACATGAACTTTTTGTTTATGCTTTTATATCTTTCAATGAACAGCCTCTTTTAAAATGATAGGAAACATCATGCTTGCAGTTCACAAAGCCGGATAACAGGGCTGAAGATTAAAAAAAAAAAAGAAAAGGAAAAAAAGAGGGTTTTGCAGGCGCTGCTTCCAGAAGGTGAATCTGTTCCAGGAGGCACAGGCAATGCCTCCACAGAGCTCCAGGCAGAGTTGGAACTGGGTAAGAAATGGTTTTCCTGTTCAGTAAACAATTCTAAGAGTTCAAAAATGTTCTCATGAAGCATCAGAGCATAGCTGAGACCTTGGGAATTTTTTTTTTAGAGGGAAAAAACCAAAGCAAAACAAAAAAACCCAGAAACCAAACTTCCACACGTGCCTGTAAAAAAGGTGCTCGTAGAAGTTAGCCTGGTGCAAAGAGAGCTATGGTGACTGAAATATTTCTCCAGAGTCATGATAAGCTCTGAGATGTGATATGAGCAAGTTTCCTTTTCTGGGAGACTTTTATTGCTTACCAAGGGAAGAGCAGCCTCAACAGCAGAGGCATGGAAAGGCACCTCCAGCAGCCCCGGCAAGAAGGACCAGGGCTGCAGCCCCATCCCACCAGGAAGCCATCAGACCCACTCCATCAGCAGCATTTCTGCAGAATGACTTTTGGCATGCTGCCATCCAAAAGCCCCTGATAAAAGGAATAAAAAGGCTCTTCTGTCCAATGCTCCCCGACAGCTCCAATTGCAGTTCAAGGGAAGGACCAAAACCTCACTAGCTATAAGGTCCTAAACCTGACCCAACCCTGCAAGATCTCACCAAACCTTGTAAGTATAGAATAAAAATGGCAGCTATCCTGACCAGCACTGCACTGCCAGCTTTTCCAGAAGCCTAAGAGGGAAAAAACCCTTTCCTTTCTACAGTGATTGCCCTGGGATCCACTAGCCAACAAGTTCAAATCATCACAATTGCTCCAGCTTTTGAAAACAAATGGTTGTTCAAACACAGGTATTTGTTATGACTTGCTTCCTGATCCCACAGTAAGAGCAAGGGAATGAGCTATTCACCAGCCAAAAGCTCAAGTAAGCCTCTTAACACTGCGAGAGCCCTGCTATTGGTACCAGCTGCTGGTCTGGCTCCAGGTGGCCAGGGTCTGCAGAGGGCTTTGCTGAAAATATAGCCAACCACCTCAGACCCGGAAAGTGCCTTTTCTTTGGGCCAGGGATGGGAAATTCAAGTGAGGATCCTGAAACAGGCTCTTAGAACGCATCAGGCTGTAAATCCTTCCTGCTTCCGCAGGCCTGCCGTGGGAGGAGCACAGACAGGCACCCTCCAAACTCCCAACTGGTCACCATGCTGCTTCTGTCAGAAACATTTATTGCTTCACATTTGACTTCTGTTTCTTGTTGTTTAAGGAATGATGTTTTTAAAATTCACATGGTCCCTAACAAAAGGGCTCCTTGGCAGAGCACGTGTTCTGTAGTCACAGGGCAATTTGGCCCAGGTAGAGCTGGAAATGGCAGAAGTCACCACTGTTCCCAAGAAAAAATCTCCAAATAAGCTTCAAAAAGACCGTGTCTACATCCAGACAAACTGCTCATGTGTCTCAGTTTGATGGTATTTAATCTTTCCTCCTTAGTGATCATTTTCCAGTTGTCTCTCTAAGCTTAAACAAAAAAGTGAAACTGATTCATTTAGCTGTTTCTTTCAGAATATGACTGGCAAAATATACCTGCCAGTTATGTGTAAAAATACCCTTTTGTGGTTTCTGTGCAGATAAACCAAACATGTCAGGTTAATCAATGCACACAGGCAGACTGAAATGGGAGGTAGAGGCCAAGGCATGTGTTCTTTCAGAGCTCCCTAAGCAAGTGCTATTGAACTGCACACAGACCAGCACCCAGCACTGCAGCAGGGTTTGGAAAAAAAGGTGTTGTGACTTATATCTCTACGTTTGGAGTGTTCTGAGTTCAAATCCCAGCATGCAATGCAGTAACTCATGGGTGCTTCTCCCTTTCCTTTTCACCCGCTTCGTAGCTCCACTGAAGCCAAAGGAAGGAGAAAATACCTCTATGCCTGGGACAGGGATTCCTGGTCCTGCTGTCAACAAGAGAGGTGAAGGGCTGGGAAAGTCACAATGAGAAGATGTGACTGAGAGCAGGAGCAGAGTGATGCAGCAGTTCCTTGTGAAACCCCTCTGGACACACACAGCTGACCCAGCAGCCGAGGAACCTGGGACCACCCTCTAGACCCTCATCCCACAGGGCAGGAAAGACAGAACTGGGCAAAACCCTGAAGAGGAGTGAGAGCTTCTCATGCACCCATTCAGACTGCAGAAGCACTGACAGGCCTTTAAGCATGTGGATTTTGTTCTGGATTTACTGAAGACAAGCAACTGCCCAGAAAGCTTTGGTCAAAACCTGTCACTTGGGTCCTCAGCCAGGTTCTTCAAACAGAGGGTGGTCAAATGCTGCAACAGGCTCCCCAGAGAAGTGGTCACAGCACCAAGCCTGACAGAGTTCAAGAAGTCTTTGGACAGTGCTCTCAGGCACAGGGTGTGATCCTTGGGGTTGTCCTGTGCCGGGCCAGGAGTTGGACTCGGTGATCCTTGTGGGTCCCTTCCAACTCAGGATATTCATGGCTGATGGAGAAAGAAAAGTTGGGGTGTTTGAAGGGGTTTTGGTTTTTTTAGTATGCTGCTATTGGATATTATGTATCTTGAATTCCTCACCGAAAGGCTTTCACTTTAAGTGGCTCTTTCAGGCAACCTCCCAGAAAAAGGAAAGCTCATTTCTCAGATAAAATGCATGACACACTCACACCAGCCTACCCCATTTCATACCATAAACCCCTTAGTGCGAGACATTAAGGCAGGGACAGGCAACCCAGTCCAAGATTTATTCCGCTCTAATCAGCTCAGGCTTTGAGAATCTCCTTGCGGATTTGAGCCTGTGTTCAGTAGCTCTTGACTGCTGTTTTAATACCGAAGCCTTTCCAACCCAGCTGCAGTAATTACCCCCACGGAGAATGAGGAATCTCAGTTATAAACCAACTGGCAATCTTGCAAGAATATGTTTCCTAGAGGACTTCAGGATATTTCTCTCTGAAGTTAACCCTGTTAAATCATTCCTAAGCTGTCTTCAAATAAAGAATGAACCTTCAGAATAACCCTTGCTTTGGTTTTAAATACTCTCTTTTCCCTTTGTAAGTCAGCTGATCTTCAGAGACTTCAAATCTAACAAAGCTATTTAGGTTAAATAATCCCTGTTTCTCCTGAAATGGTGCAAACGTTCAATAGGAAAGCTTAGGAGAGACATTAAGAGCTGTTAGACACTAAGTCAAAGCTTAACACAGCTTGTCCAGAGAATATGTCCAGTTATACTCAGCCAGACAGGATACTTTCACTTAGTTTATATCAGAGGAGCTTTTTCGCAAAGCAAACATTGCATCAAAGCCTTGGCCAGCAGATCCAAATTCAGGTCTTGGCAATAATGTTCAGCTAAACTTGGTGCAGGTCTGACTAGAAATGGCACTGAGCTGTGGACTTTCTCTGCCTCACTTGCGTAAGCCCAGTCTGGCTCAGAAGCGACTGTGACCCATTTGATGACACCCTCGAAGCTGCTATGGAAAAGTGTGATGCCTGAAGAGCAAGCAGCCAAGTGACTAAAGCCACGGCAATGCTAAAGCTAATACCCTTCTTGTCCCTCAGAGGGGAGAAGAGATGGGTAAGGAACACAAAGCTGTGATAATCCAAGTCCTGCAGTCCTAGAGGCAACTCTGGTCAGGTAAACACTGAAACCTCGCTGGCTAGCAAGAGGTGATGCCACCCAAACCCTTGTTGTGCTTTTTCTGCAGAAGCAGAGCTCTTGGAGGGAAACACTACTCAGAAATATTCACCTGGCCAACTTGCTGAGGAGATGCAGGTTGAAAAAAGCAGCTAGTGCAGGACTTCCTTCTGCAGTGATACATGCTAAAGATTTTTAAAGCCTTTTTTGCTTTGGACAAGTAACGGAAAGTTAAACAGTGTGTCACATAATCCCATCGCTGGGTCCTTTCGTGTATAAACTTGACTAGGCTGGGAAAGACCCCTAAGCACTCTAGCCAGCCTTCACCTGGAGACAGTGGGGTCTTCAGGGATACCTAAGGAGAGGGAGGCTGCACAGCAGAGGGTTTCACTACCACAGACCCCCATTAAGAAAGAGCTGGAGATAAAATGGCTTCTTTACTACTCAGGCTGCTTTTAAATCCAGTCATGGTGAGTTTGGCCATTGATGTTTTTAGATTGCCATACAAAGAAATAGAAGCAATTTTAAATTGTTCTCTTCATATTTCTCCAAGTGAAAAAAAAAGCTGTATATTTCAAAACATACCATTTAGTACTACTAGGGCAGATTCACTAATATTAAGGCCAGGTAATTTTACTGTGTAATGGGGAGGTAAGGTCATTGTCTTTCCCAATACACTTTCTCAAGCTCAGTCCCACAGCATCGTCCACAGCTGCCCTCTCTGAATTTAGGCAGACCCTTGTATAAACCTGCTTGTTTTTCCTACTGGTGGACTCCACAGGGAGCCAAGGATGGGATGAGCAAGCAACTGGGGCATTAGCACCACTTGTGGGGCAGTTGAGGGGTGAGGGGCCTCAGGGCCACCCATGCTTCTTATAGACCTGTCAGGAAGTCTGAACACTTTTCCAAAGCAGCAGAACTTATCAAACTGTAGAGAAGTGGTTGATAGAAAAACTTCCTGAAAGACGATTAAACTCTTGCTTTGTGGGGTGTCCAGCAGCAGTTATCAAAGCTCTGTAGCAGGCAGTGCTGCTGAGACTGAACTAGGGAGATAAGTCACCAAATCAGCCCCTGTTAATTATCTTGGCACTGCAGTCACTCTTTGCCAAAGTCAGGAAGATTTAATTCAACATGCCAAAAAACCGTTTTTATGTCAAACAACATCTATCCTGACCCGAAGGGATGGTGGGAAGGGAAAGATATTTTTAAATTAAAACTAATAATAATAAAGATTCATATACATAAAGCAAAATACCTTCTGTTTGAATTGAGCAGTTCCTAAGAGACATCTTGGAGCAGCAAAGGAGCTGGGCAAACTTTAATAAGGGAATTCTTCAGAGACTAGAGCTTTGCTTTGGTTTCTGGCTGCCTCCTGGGGAGAGAAAACACTACGGAAATGAAATATGACCTTGCACAGTTGTGGCAGAGCATTTCCAGTTCTTTCCCTTGCCCATGTAAGTAACCCTTCCTTGTGTAAGGAGTTCCATTTAATGGTTACCTGCATGGCTTCACCGCGGGTGACATTGCTGCACTCTTTTACCTGGCACACACCACCTGGAAGCTCTAACCAAACTACTTATTTTTCCCTACAATTTGAAGGATGTAAATAACTTCCAGCATTTGCTCGTAGCATTAGAAATTTCATGTAAGTCTGAGCTTTGAGACAAGGCTCTGCACCCTCTCCCTTCTCACATGTGTACTTTGCAGCCACTCCTGCATGGCATGTCCTCTGAGAGCCAGCATGCACCAGAAGGGTGTCACCCCAGCCAGCCCATGCCCATGCAGAGTTCATCTCATCACTGCAGCCTGTTCCTGCCCATCCCCTGCCAGGGCAGCACTGGGACCAAAGTACCTGGCCCCAAGGAACAGCTTGGTGTGGATAGAAACCCCCACCAGCCCACCTCCCTTCCTCCTGCTATGGTATTCTCCAGCAATTTGGTTTTCTTTTTTATTTTTTTAATCATCTTGTCTAAAATAATTAAAGGCAAAAAACGTTCCCCAAATAAAAATATCAACATCCGAGCTTCTCCGATTTAATCTGTACCCCTCTGACAGCTGAGACCCTCCTATTAGCACTGTGCCAGTGCGTGATTTCATTACATGAGTAGCTGATTGTAGAGTAATTACAACCTTCCCCGGGCTGATGATTTTTTCTGTTTGTTTCAATTTCAACTTCCACAAATGGTGGGAAGTCCCTTTTTTGTTCCCGCTTTATTCTGCCGTGGTCTGTGTGTTCCCAGTCCCGGATTTTTGCCCCCAGTGAAGGGAGGGCTGGATAACACTTAGGTGTAATTCCTGCCCCCATCACGTGTAATTGTGTACTGAGTAAATGTACCTGTAATTTCACCGAGCAGCTGTCTCCTGTCTGGATGGCGGCACCGTGATACCGTTACCTGTTTATCTCCTGGAGGTAGAAGCACTGCTGGCAAGCCCCCGCCCATCGCTGTTTATGTGCAAGGAGTTAATACCCCAGCATTACAGTGCCCCTTGGTGAAACTATAATTAGGAAACGGTTTTATTTTACTGCCTGTGAACACTCCCTGACAGCACAGCCACTGGGTGCTTTCCAAACTGCTACAGTTTCAGGTCCCAACCTGAAATTCTCATTTAGAAGACGACTTTTATGGCTGCTAACCACTCAAGTACCTCTTAGGGAGGCCCTAAATTGCATGGGAGTGCTGGGGCATGGGGCTGGACTGGGCAGGGCAGGGTTGGCAAACAGCAGGGTGAGCCTTTCTGCTCTGTCCTGTGTGATGGCAGGACAAAGCACTGGAGGAACACGGTGATGCTGGTGGGCTGAACAGGCAGCGCAGGGGCTGCAGTGCTCCAGCAGCAGAGGGCTGAGCAGGCTGCTGGCCCCGGGAGCCAGAAGGCTGCTCATGAGTGTTGATATGGGCACGGCAGCTCCACGTCCGGCAGCACTGGTGCCCACGGGAGGAAAGGAGGAGCGGCTGAACAGCAATGCTCTTTTTGTCAGGGGAGCTATTTTAAACCATCTTCTCTGTGGGTAGCCCTTTTGGCTCCCAAGTCTGTCTGAGGCAGAGGTGTAGAACATGTTGGAGGGCAAAACATCAGAGCAGCACTACAGGAGGACAAAGACAGTCTGTCTGCTGAAGCACAGGCTCGCACAGGGCTGAGAGGCACACACACACTTCCTCATCTGGGACTAAGGGAACAAACATACCCAAGGCTTCCATAGCTACCTCAGAGCTACTGTTATTATGGCATTTATTTGAGGTTTTTCTTCTCCTTCCAGCACCAAACACCCCTCTTCTTCCACGATCTCCATGCAAACCACGGAAACGTGCATGGCCTGGGAGGACACCAGCTCACAAGGACTCAATAAAACAACTTCTTCAAACCACTGCTTTTAGGACTACTCAGATGATAGGCAAAGGAGCGCAGTATAAGCAACTAGGGAGAAGATTTACTGGCAAGAAGAGTCACTAAATCTTTTGTCTACAGTGATAGAGAAGAGGAAAGCCAAGAACAAGGCAGGGACAGACCCTGGAACTGCAGGCAGCCCCATAGTCACAAGGGTTGCCTAGCCTTGTTGAAGCACCCCTGCCTCCTTAGTGGGACTCATGTCACCAGCTGGGCACCAACCAGCCCCTGGCCAGGGCCTGGGAGTCTCTCATGGCAGGGAACAAGGGCTGGGAATCTTGACAGGAAGGGCAGAACTGAGCCCTTGAGTGCTGGATGGCTGCCATGCCACAGCATTGCCTGAGAAGCCCAGTACCCCTCTCCCAGGGGATGCTCATGCTGTGTGACATCTCTGCTTTCTCGTGGCACACGGGGCACCGTAAGCCCTGGCACGTACAGCAGGGGGTTCGGAACTAGGTGATCCTTAAAGTCCCTTCCCAAACCATTCTACGATTCTGTGTTACAGTCCAGCTTCAGGTACATTAAGGAATTACAGAGAGTCCAAAGGAGGGCGACAAGGATGGTGAAGGGCCTTGAGGGGAAGCTGTGTGAGGAGTGGCTGAGGTCACTTGTTTTGTTCAGTCTGGAGAAGAGGAGACTGAGCGGAGACCTCACTGCAGTTACAACTTCCTTATGAGGGGAAGAGGAGAGGCAGGCACTGATCTCTGCTCTGTGGTGACCAGTGACAGGACCCAAGGGAATGGCCTGAAGTTGTGTCAGGGGAGGTTTAGGTTGGATATTAGAAAAAGGTCCTTCTCTAATCAGGGGGTGATTGGGCACTGGAACAGGCTCCCCAGGGAAGTGGTCACAGCACCAAGCCTGACAGAGTTCAAGAAGATTTTGGACAATGCTCTCAGGCACAGGGTGTGACTCTTGGGGCTGTCCTGTGCAGGGCCAGGAGCTGGACTCGATGATCTTTGTGGGTCCCTTCCAACTCAGCTTATTCTGCAACTCTGGGATTCTGTGACCTCACGGCAAGCCAATTCCCAGCTTTCAAAAGCCTGTCAGATTGTATTTCCTCCACACATGCACTCATAGCAGTGACTTACACTTCTGACATATGGGCAACATGCTTGGCTGTCCCAATAAAATATGTCTATGCCTTCCCATCTTCAGCACGGACTGCAGGCATTTCCAGTGCAAGGCAGAGCTGCAGCAACTTCTGCCTAAACTAACATTTAATTTCCTTGCTACAGCTCACTTCTATTGTCATCACTTTCATGCCTCTAATTAACTTGCATCTGTTTCGTGTTTGAAGTTTGTAACACTTGCCCACTTTGGCTACAGTAGTTTATAACCCAACACTAAACATATGTTTATGTTTACTGCACACTAGCTCTGAATCCTTTAACTTAGCATTGTATCAGTTCATTATACCACTAATGGAGAACCTCTGAGACGGGGCTGAAGCTTAAGTGGCAATAAATTGGGGAATCATTCGAAGGTGGTTGAAGAGAGGTGGCCAGTGAGGACATGCCTGGCCTGACATCCAGAAATGTTGAGCACTTGCCACCCACCCTGTAACCACTGGGATTTTTAGCACCTCCAAACACAAAACCACAACAGCTTTCAGCAAAACTGTCATCTGGATCTTAAAGAAGAGACTAAAATCCTTTGTCATCTTTGCTCCAGAGGCCTTCGGCACATCCCACCTACCTACAAACTAAGTACCCACTGACTTTGCAATAGGGCTAATGAGCTCTTCAAAAGAATTTTAGAAGGCCAGGAGGGAGAGACGGCTGTATAATGTACCATATTACACATATGAAGTATAACATATTGTTAGGTGATACTTAACACCTGCCCTAGCTGTCAGGTGACAGGCTGGTGTTCTGGCACCAGCTGAGGTGAATATTAAGGTCCAGTTGGCCATTCAGACCAGTTTTACATCCATTAGCATCAGTGAAGCTTCTTCTGTTTTCCACCAGACATAGTAAAGATGCCAGCATCTGGGTGAAGTAAGCACACCGCCTCTTCATAGCCAGAGCCATTAAGGTGATGCCTAGATAAATGTGTTTATTTTTCATTCAGATAACAGGATGCTCCTTAGCGCTAATAAGTATTTACTTTCCCTTGCATTGCTGTTATCTCCCTCATTGAGAACTGTAATTAACATCATTGATCATTTGTGTAGCTTGCCTTCTAATCTTTTTTTTTGTGCTGTGGTGGACTGAAACTGCAATATGCATTATGTCAATACAGGAAAAGTTATGTTTGATTTCTGCCTTTGCACTGGTCTGATCTACATGGGAGCTATGCTTAAGCTGTTCCTGTGACACTCCATAATATTTCACACTGTCTCTCCAATTTAAAAAGGACAACCATATATTTCCCATGCAACAAAAGTGCCCTTGCTCATAGCACTAGCACCAAACACTTGAATTAGCTGCTTCCACTTTGCTCATCATTTCTTGATGGGGATAGACAGCCAAACCCTGAGGTTCTTGTTGGAGCAAGTTTCTATCACCAAACCACAGGGCAGGTGGCATGCAAATACTGCTGGGGACCCAGACGTGAAAGGACCTTCCCCTCACTCTCTCTCTGCACAGGCACCACTCTCAAGAGGTCATTTCAGACGGGACATTTTCTGCAAGAATGTGATCCCCATCTGACAACTGAAATGCCAGGAGTCTTCCTGTTATTGACTGCATACAGTGAGGATTAAATAAAGCCACAGCCATGACATGTAAGTACACGTTCTCTCATAGAGCCTGAGATGCAGAAATCAGTGCTGTCTTGCTGGTCAATGCCACAAAGCTTGTTTGCAGCAACAGATATCTGACCAAGCATCTCCAGGGCTGCTGTTCTTCCTGTTCAGGAGAAAGCATCAGTTTACAGCCATCTACGGTCATTTGTTTTTTTCAGACAGCAAGAGCTACACAGATAATAGATTAACAATAATAAAATTTGTCCAGTAAATTGGCCTGGAAAGCAAAATCCTCTGCACAGCTTTTATTTTTTTTTCCAACTTCCGTATACCCACATAAGTGTGAGCACACACTGAGAGGCACTCTGTGAAGAGCCTCTGCTTTCCAAAGAGTCTCTGAGGAGAAAAGCCATCCCTGGCACGAGAGCCATTGCAGGACCTCAGCACCCCAGAAGTGCAGCTGGAAGGGCCATCAGCTCCTTCAACACCCCCCTGCAGAAAGGGCCATCATTAGAGTTCCGCCAAGTCTGTCCCAGTATCACCTTATCAAGGACAATCCATCCCAAAGCAACTAAGATTTGCTTCCCCTCTCTACCTGGCTGTATGTTCCTTACACCTGGGCTGCTTTCCAGTAAGAAGTAAGCTGGAAGAGAGTCACCTCAGTTTCTGTTACATCCACCTGCATTGGTTCCTAGCCTACTAGAAATCTGGAACGGGAAAGACTTCTTATTTCTTTTGTTTTGCTTTTCTCTCATCTTGTTGGATAGGAAATGCCCAGACTCCTCCCTAATTTGGCATAAATTCAATGGACCTATTCTCAAACCTTCAGAGCAGAGGAGAATCCATTAAGCTCATTTCCATTTGTTCCATTTTGTAGCAACAAATCAGTATACAGAGACATGAAGAAAATAATTTTGAATTACTTTTTCCATTATCTGGTTCTCACTTCCTGCCATTTCCCATTTGCCTAGCCTGGATTCTTTATTCTCCTTGCATCTAGCCCATAGCAATTATCTCGATATCAAGGAAAAAGCATTAGGTTTTAAGATCTCAAGCTCCCTTTTGACAAAGGCTTTGCAATCCAGAGACACTAAGGGGAGAGGATTAAACTTCCATCTGTTTGCCTTGAGGGGGCAAAGCAGAGAAATCAGAGAGAGGTTTCACAAGATGCTTGTGTGATAACACTGCACACTCACTAGGCAGGAAAGTCTCAGGTAAGACATATTTGCTCGGGAGTCATCCCACTCGCCAACTGGAACAGGTTCTTAAAAATTCGCTTTATGCACAGCAGACTAGAAAGATTCCTTCAGGTCCCTTCTTCCAGATTATCTGCCTCTCTAGACCTGTGCCATCTGCAGCTGCAATTTTTCAGACAGCAGTGAGGAAGTGGCTTGATCCTGCACTCTGCTGAAGCTGGAACAGAAACACCAGTGTGGCTACAACCAGAGGGAGCAGAGAGATCCCACAGAGGAGCAATTCTGTCCCTTTGTAGGGATGATCGTCCCATGGCACAGACAGAGCAGTAGGTGGTAGGACCCGGCGCCTGCAGCACCCCAATCCTGAGGTCACTGTCCCTAAGGAGAAGGGGTGCAGGAGCCATTGCAGCCTGGCCCCTGCACCCTGAGCTGGCACTGACCTTTCTGGGGACAGAGCTGAATGTGGCTGTGACTCAGCAGCCTCCTCTCCCTCACCAGTGGCTGGTGACTGATTGTATTTAGTCCCATTCTTCATGTTTTGGGGAGAACAAACACAAACAGACTTAGCAGTAATTGTCGCTATGTAGTTACTGTTTCCTCCTCTGGCCTAGTAGGGGTTTTCCCACACACTCAAAATTTTAGAGCAGCATTTTAAGTACTTTTTCTTACTTTTAAGAAATAGTGTGAACATTTCTTGACTGGTGGGAAAAGAAGGAAGAAAACTTCAAAGAATTTCTGATTTGGTGCAGACTCTGGGGAAAAAGTTTCTCTACCCTGTCTACAGAAGATGGCTGGTCTGCTCTGGGCAGGGAGCTTTGCCACAGCACAAAGCAGATTGCTTACCAGCACTCTGGACAAGTCCGTATCAGTCCTGGAAAGATCAGTTGTAAGGATGACTTCTCTAAGGACATGGCTCAGGAACATGGTGCCCCTGGAAACAGGTCTCCTGGAAGGAACATCGATGATCTCAAGAGCTGATCTGGAGAACTGGCTGCTGTCACACATCCTTGCCTGGGAAGTACGTACCTACAGACCTATAGCTCCTTGCACACACTTGTGCATATACAGGTATCACTGCACATAGTGATCCCGTATTTGGGATCCCATTCCCACATTCCTTATTTGTTGGGAATCTGTAGCTCGTGTCCAGAATGGACCTGAGAAGTTCTTGACAGCTGAAGTCTTTTTCCTAGATGGAGAACATATAGATCGGCCAGGTGAAGCAGGGAGAAGAGCAAAGAATGAGTGTGTGGTCAGATAGACAGGGCACTCAACTCAGATTCTATTGGATAGGTTGTTAATTATACAAAAACATTAAACAATTATAAAATAATTCATTTACTACTGATATAAAAATCAATTACATAATCCTCATCCTCAGCTAGAAGACTAAGATTAATTTATTTATAAATTTTATAAACACATATTTTTATGTATTTTAGAATATGTTTAACCCAAAGCTCACCAACTCAGATGCATTCCTGAGAGACAGGAAACCTTTGGTCCAGCTTTCACTTATGCAATACCCAGAGGACTGTTTAGTGACAGCAATGGCAGTGACAGTGGCTCTGCAAGGCAGCCTGACTCAGGCTGGCCCCAAGCACAGTCTGCCGGCCTTTGCAGCCTGCAGTTAGGTGTTAAATTCAAGGTATGGGCTTATCTCTGTGCTCTCTCTGCAAGCTGGCCTGAAAGCCAGGAGCTGAAATCTTGCTGCTGGACACCTGTCTGTGCTGTGCACCCAGCGGCTCCCACTGCTGTGCAGCCAGCTCTGGTGAAGGATTTGCCGCTCTCTGGGAGTTGTGAGCTTCGGGGGTGATGCCTGATGTGGTGCCCATGAAACACAGCGCCACGAGGCCCAAACTCACCTGATCCACATGCTGTGTAATACGGCATCAGCAAAGAGCTGTATGCAATTAAGTTTGACCCCATATGCTTCCTCATGCTGGCTGCAGCCATCCCATCAGATCCTTGCCCAGTGCAGTCATCCACAGGCTGCGACAAAAGTCTTCATATGCCATGGGAGCACTGGAGGCAAAAAGCCAACTCGTCCATGTTGTATTACAGTGCTGGGATAAGTTCATCTGTTGCTATTTCTGTTAATTTTGTATTGCATACACGGATATTTTCAGGGGAGAAAATACGTTTTTGCATGCTCTGATCTTCCCTTTGTGCCAAACTCTTCCACCTTGGTCCGGCCAAAAACTCCCAATGACTTTCTTTGGCTGTACTCCACTGTCCTGATCTGAAAACCCATGTTTCAGTGCTGCTACTGCTGTTCAACTGTACCAGAGTTTTAGAAAGCTGTTGGCAAAACACTAGTAAAAATCAAGGAAAAACAGATTTAGTATCTGTAAGTCCAGGTGGGCAACTGAGGAAAATGTCTGGCTGTGGAAGAAACCAGTGAGATTAAACACTCAAATGAAGACTGGAAACTATCCCTGTATATTGTATTTCTGATTCATTTTCACTCAATAACATACATACTAGATCCCTGTAATCTTGCTGTTGGATGTTTCTATCCACTGTGACAAAAAACCACTGACATCCCCAGCTGTGATTAAGCGGACACCAGGCCATCTGTCCTGCAGCAGCACTTTCCTCAAGAGCAGACAACTCAGGAATCCCAATACTGGCAACTACATACTTACAAATTTGTCATATGTCATGAAATACTCTGGAAACTATTTGTGAGCAAAGAGTTCCCAGGATATTTCATTACTCATTACAAATTTGCAAATTGCTCATGAACGATCAAATGTTAATATGTATATAGGGTGCAGTCCCAGAAGGGACCCACCGCTTTGATAAGAGATTAGCCATGTTCAGCGGGCACCCGCTCCGTGCTGCACCGGGCGCTCTTGCAGACTCATCGATTGCCATTGTAAAACAGGGAATGTCACCGAATGTTTGGCCATGTATTGAAGATTATTGGGGCACTATAACCTGCTTGCTCAGACACTCGTAGGAGAAAGTCGAATGCTTCCCACGTGTGGAGACGCTCGGTACAAAGGGCTGCTGGAGCCCTCGGGGCGGTGGGTGCGCTGGCTGCAGCACGTGTGCAGCCCCGAGGTGGAGCAGACTGTTTTTTCTGATACCATGTACATAACACTCCACCCAAGCCTCCCTGTGTAAATAAAAAATAAAGTCAAATTATGCCAGTAAAGAGTGGATTACACTGGTCACTGGGAGTGCTTGTGTATGTTCAGCCATAACCTACGATAAGGTGCTTGCCATAAAATTCCTCCTGGAGCCTGCAGCTCTCCTGGAAGCTGCAAGATGCCAGCAGAACCACCAGCATTTTCCTTCACCCAGTGGGGGCAGCAAGAGGGGCACTGAGGAATGGGTCAAGGACCCAGAAGGCTACACAAGTCCCTGGGGCCATGGGGGTCCCTCTCCCTTGCAGGAGAAAGACAAGAGCACCGATTGCCACCAGATATAAGGAGACAAAGTTCAGTTCAGAGAGGTAAAGGGTGACAACCTTTCTACAGACAAAATTATCCTGCAGTCAGTAAAGCATAGCAGCAATCGGGACAGATAACAGAGCAAGTAATGAAGGCAGAGATTACAAAACTCCACAACCAATCCATGCCATAGCAAAAAGTTGCTGTAAGGCAATTTTAACTCAGCCTGTAAACACAATTAGAAATGTTATGCTTTGGTACAAGATGTTTTTTAAAACAAAAACACATGGCAAGTTTCATTTGCATTATGATAAATAGATGTCTGAGCAGGTCCCAAATTTGGTGCATTTTTTACAAACAACGACAAAAAAATTTATTTCTGTCGTCTGTTGATGCAGAAAAATAAAGTGTTTCCAGCTTCTGATATAAAAGCTTTACAAAAAAATCACTTCCAAGAGAGTGTGTTTTACACTTCTCATTTATAAAGAGGAAGACCCCCATGTTTGGACCTGTCCCATCCTGAGAGGAGACTGCTAGTCAGTGGAGGCTGGCAGAGGCTGGCTCTGCTCACCCACCTGCGAGTCCGTCATGAGGGAACCACTCTCCTATCTGCTCTCCCACTACCAAATGGTCAGGTGGAATTGGGTAGGAAGAAACATAATCGTGCCTGTCCCCTGCAGTCTCCTGGGGGGAAAAAAAATCAAATAAGGGAAAGGTTATTGTGGACTGATAACAGCTAGGGAGGCTGGGAACGGTACCTGTTGCCAGGGAGAGTTTGCTCCAGCGCAGGCAGGGCGCTCTGCACCTCTGGCCCTGGGAGAAGAGGTGAAGAAAGGCATCCAGGCGAGGGAGACCCAGAGCAAGGATGTGAGATGAAGAGCTGCAGAGAGATTGCAGCCAGCCAGACCAGGACCCAGATGGCTGGAGGGGAGATTCAGTAAGGAGGTTTTGTGAAAAAATCACCCAATTGTTCCTGTAATTAAAACCCTGACCATCATGCACTGTGTGCGACAGAGGGGGATCATGGCTGAGAGCGCAGCTTTGGGCACTGGGTAGACTTAGAAAGCTGGTCTTCTGCAGGCCTAGCAGTCATGTGATTTCTTGTGTGCAAAAGCGTAAAAGGTTTTAGGTGATGGAAACCTTTTGCAGAGAGGTGTGGAAAAGAACAATCCTGTCAGCAGCCAGACTGCTGCACAAGCATCTGTGTTTTCACACTTGCTGCTTTGCGCTGCACTTGCTTGTGCCATGAAGACACTCCAGAGCCAGCCCAGGAGCAAGGCCGGGGTTCCTGCATGGAGAGATGGGAGGATGGAAATGCACCATCTCATGGCTCTGGAAAAACGTCACGTAAAGCCGTGGCTTTGCCTGGGGCTCATGTGCCAGTGAGGTGTCTGTAAGCACAGGGCTGGTGTGGATTTGCCCAGGGGCATTTCTTTGGAAAGTTAAACAGGCATAACTTCAGAACCTATAAACCATGCGCCCTCCTGAGCATAGTCTCACCGTGCAGCAGAGCCAGCACCCTGTGCAGGAGGAGCAGCCCTCCTTCCCTTTGCACTGTCAGGGTGCTCCTCCCTACGCCGCCTGCAGAAAGGGCTGGCTGCAGCCTAGGACAATGCTCTTGAGCCAGGTGAGATGCTGCCCTGACCAACACACATCCACACTAATTTGGCCCCTGAACTGTGTCCAGTATGGGCTTTTGCTCCCCCATCACCAGCCACAGCCAGGGCAGCCGGGTCACTGCTCAAGGGAAAACACTGACTCGATGGCCACCAGTGCTGCGACTGAAGGCTGGCATTGACTCTCAATTCCCCTCCATGCTTTAGCAAAGTTCCCCCAGAGCCTGCTGCAGCTCCTCAACAATGGGCCCACGGCGAGAGCAGGTACCCAGCACAGAGCTCAGCAAGGCCCTGCCAGCAGCAGGGACAAAACAGCCCCTGAGACCGGAATGAATTATGCGCAACCTTAAGTATTTGCAGGATAGAGGCCTTAGTTCACTGGGTTAAAATACCAGAACAATATAAAACACCTCTACCTCTGGAACCTGCTGCACTTCATAAAAATGCTTGGGACCCTGCTGAAGCTAAGCCATTGTCGATAGCCTTAAAAAATTGGTTAATAAATCTTCTTCCACTGATGAAATAGCTACTTCACAGCCAGAACTCAACAAATTGAGCATTTCAAAGCAACCTGCTTGACACAAGCCCTGATTTGCACACCAATACAAGCATCTCCAGCCTGGGCAGGACTCTGAGCCTGCACTGTTCCTCCCTCCCCATTGTCACAGCCAAGCGCCAGGAGGAGATTTAGTGCACCAATATTTTCCTCCCGAGTGACAAGAAAGGGATTTACATCTGCAACCCGCAGGCCTTTGGAGTGAAATGATCCCAAAGGCAGAGACTAGCCGGGCACTCAGCAGCCACACTGGCTACCCCACTGGCACTGCCAGGGTGACAGCCCCCTGCCCCCCAGAGCCTCTCCCAGACATGCTAGAAGTTCATCACAGTGCCACTTCTACCTTTTTTTTGGTTAGAAAACATGTAAAAATTAGTGTTAAGAGAAAGGCAAGTGCTCATCGCCTTGCTGCTCCACAGACACTATCCTGAAAGTTTAATCTAATAGGTAAAAAAGCAATTACAGGACAGACTCCATTCTTAACAAGCTGTCACAAGTCAGTATTTTTTAAACGCAGCCGATAGCCAAGGGGAGCGAAACAATACATTTCACTCACTTTTCCCAACTGCATGGCCATTGATATATTTAAATAGCATGATAACCAGAAAGAGAAAAATACTCCTACATTTCAGTTTTAATAAAAAGCTTCTTAAAAATAGAGTCACGCTATATTCATGACAGTGTATTTTTTTATGAAGTCAGGGCTCACTTGTCCTCTTCCTTTCTGCCTATAGGGAAAAGAGCAGGGCTCAGCTGGGAGGCAGGACCTGCTGCCAGGCAGAAATATTTATTCAGTGAAAAGTTGCATTTAAATATTGATGTTTCAACAGAACTTACTATTTGCTTAACCAAATGTTACAGATTTGCCTAGAGAATCACAATGGAGAATAAAAAGCACATTTTTAGACTCTTTTAGCAACACTGAATGACTTAGAAACAGTGATGAGAAAATCCTAAATTTTTCAAATCCATGTGATTTGCGGCTCAGATTTCCTAATAAGTTGTTAGGATTTGGGTTTGCAAGACAGGTGTTTGGCATTTCTAAATCCCTGCTCCCTTTAGGAGACATCAAACTGAGCATTAAACTCCTGCGGTCTTGAAAGTTCAAGTCAAGGTGGTTTTTGTTTTGCTTTTCCCCCTGAAGGTCAGTTCAGGATTGAATCCTTTTGTCAAGGTTGGCTGGAGAGCAGAAGGCTCTGTTAATCTGCAGGCGCTGCGGCTCCCTCCTGGCTTCCTTCCCTTGCAGTTTGTTTTACTTCAGGATTCACCCCCTGGGATTGTAAAGGCTGCAGATGAGGGCTAGAGGTGAAACAAAGAAAATGAGGTTGGATGTTTATTTAGAGGGAGCCAGAATCCATAATGTTGGAGACACTGGGCCCCTCCCAAGAGATAACCATAGTTTACCAGCACCTCTTCACCACTTGTTTTTCCCCAGAAACAAAACACAGTGACAGATCCAAAATACTACTTCCCCAAGTAACTCCTGGAACCAAAACAAGGAGAGTTTCTTTCTGCAAAGTGACCAGACACCAGAACAATACAAATATGCTTCCAGTGATCTCCATGTGGAAAGCATCTGAAAAAAGAAATAAAGGCAACTTTGCCTTCTTCAGAGACTTTCTTTTTTTATTCACTCGACCTGTGCCTTACGGTGTGGGCTTTTTCGACTGTAGATGTTTTTTCCTTGGTAGATAATCTTCTTATCCCCTCCCTTTTCAATGAGAAGGCCAAATTTTGCTTTCACTTATTCACTGTGGAAGCCCACTGACTGGTAGCTAACAGGCATATCCCATCCCACACAGGCAGCCTGGTGATATATTTTCCCTTCTTCATACCTTGTTTTAATAATCACAACAGCAGCAAGAGAAAGAGCAGATGCATCCATTACACCTAAGAAAAAACCTTGTTCTTTTCCCAGGCTTTTTTGGGTGTTTGGCCTCTAGGGCATTATCCATTTGCAATGAGATCCCTGGATTTACAACAGAGCAAGTGGTTGTACAACAAAAACTGGATTCCGGGGTCCTGATAAGAGAAGACAAGCGTCCTGCGACCAGAGCCTGACCAGTCACCCCACCGCTAATCTGGTTGAATCAGCTGACGTCAGTGGTTTTATGCTAAACACACACCCGGGTGAAAAATTAGAGTTGCGCTCAGCTCCGGCAGCCCAGCTCCAGCGCTCTGCTACCAGAAGTGGCTGCTTACTTTCAAGCTCTCCGCACAGCCTGTAATCACTCAATATTGAAACCAGATTTACAAGCTCTTTAGAGAAGAAGTTTGTGATTTCCAAAGCAGACGCATTTGGTATTTCAGAGAAAGGTCAAGCCCCCTGTGGAGTAAGGGGTTTTTAATAGAATCAGTTCAGCAGGAGTTAAGAGGAGACATGCCAACCCAGCAGCTCACAAAGCCAGGAGAGGCAGAGACATAAGAAAAGCCACAACCATTATTGTTTTGAGGAAAGAATCAGAGAAAGAGAGGGGCACGGGGTATGCTAAATTAAATCTTGGACATTTGATTTCATTTATGCCAATCCGAGAGACTTTCTCAGCTGGAAATAGAGAGGGCTGTCCTTCTTATGCTGCCAGGCTTGCAGGGGTTTCAAAGAAAAGAGTATTTGTTATTGTCTGCAGGGGAAACCTGAGAGTGCTTAGCACAATGGCAAATCCAGGCTCTTAACTCAAACGCATTTCAAAGGATAGCCTTCGATTACTGTCTCACCTCTTCAGCCTCCAGCCTCTGGCCAGGCTCTTCAGCTATTAATATTTGTTGCCTGCGTCACTCAGCTGGGTGAAGTGGATGTCTAGGACTGCCTTGTTTCATGCTGGTACAGCACCCAGCAGCCGGGAAGCCCAGGGAACATCACTAACGACCCTCCTTGTCACAGGAATACAAGTTTTCTAAATAGTGCTGAGGCCTGCAGGCTATATAAGCAGCCACTACAGAAATACTAGCAATGAAGCTGGCTACTGCTTAGTCCAACGCCCTTTGGACTCTGCAGCCAGTAGTTTCAGTGAAAAGATTCGGAGCTCATTCCATAACTCACATAGCTGCTGCCAGACACCAGAGCTCGTAACACCATTTCCTGAATATAAAGGCTTTAAAATAATTGGAAATCCAGATTTCATACTGTCCCGGTTTTGGCTGGGATAGAGTTAATTTTCTTCTTAGAAGAAAGCTTAGAAGACTCATAGCCCAGAAACTCCTGGGCCATATCAGCTACCACACCTAAACTAGAAGTACCACACCAGGTAACAGAGCAACCCCAGGAGACGGCAGCTACTAACCCAAGCCCCAGCGCCCTGTGGCCCTGCTGCCATGACTGCAGGGGATGGCAAACAAGCTCTTTTCTTCTTTAAAACATCTCCACAGCAAGGGGCCAATTAGAGCATCCTGGTCTTACTAGCCTTTTAACGGCAAGCATAAATAGGCCCTTATGTATTCAAATCAGCAGCAAATGAGTGGTGAAGGTCACAGGATGCTTAAACGACTATACAACATGCTCCCTCTGATTGCTGGAGAAGGCACTTAAAAGGTTTAGCCATCAGATCTTCTAACGTGTCTAGTCATAGTAACTACTGGTGCAGCTACAGACGGTATTTCAGGTTTGTCTCTTGCAGCATCAAGTTCCCAGTCAGCCATTCCCAAAAATAATACACTCGGCAGAGCAGGCAACTGCCCTAGATTTTCACATCAGTGCAAAGGAAGGGCAGAGCTCTTATAGGAAAGCAGCACTTTGAAAGGTCAGCCAGAAGACCACAGGCCAGAGTCCAAGAGAAGTTGTGGCCACGTAATTTCTTTAACTTCAGCAGCAGAAAGAGGTAGAAAGCAGAGGATATAATTCTCTGCATTAAAAGCAATTCTCCAGGCACTTTGAAGAAGTAAGAAGGGTCAGCAGCTTGAGGTACACAGATGAAACTGATCCTTCTAAACTGCACTTTAGTATTGCAAACATGGGCACAGCGAGACCTTGGCATTCCCGAGGCTCTCCCTGCACTCGGCCCCTGTGAGTGTTTAACTGTAGCGGTAAGTTTGCAATATCAGGACCTCTGTTTGCACAGCCAAGTGACCAACTTATCTTCAACAACAACCCTACCACATCGCTGAAGTGTACTTTCAGGAACTCGAGCCTGGGACTTAGAGGGGCAGGTTTTCCTTTGCACTTCAGGCTGCACATCCCAAAGCAATCTACCACAGCACACGGGATCAGAGCATTGCTGCAAGGTTGTTGTAACCGTGTGTGTGCCATCCCCTTCTCACTGCTGGCACCAGTAAGACACCTCAACCTCACAGCCAGGAAGCAGAAGCATCTGTAAAGCTTCTTAAAACATAGATGAATAGTAGACTCTTGCCAAGTTTTATCTTCTGAAGCAGCATTTTGGATGCTTCTTTCACTATGATGTGGCATCAGCCTTTTAAGCAAGTATACTTTAATTACTGCGAAGTCTAATAAAGCCAGAACAATAAATACAATAAATTCCTTGAATAATCCAGAGTTTGTTTGTTTTCAGCAACTAAGCATTGAATATATGAAATGATCAAGTGAAGCCAGCTAGCAGAAGGAGTAAGAAACAACTAAGTGCACAAATATTGGCCAGGAAGAAAAGCCACCTATGCAAGAATAGTATAAAGGAGGAGCCAGAGATTAAAGTATACTGTTGCTTCTTCAGTCCCACACAAAACTAGGAGCATACGATACTTAGTTATATGATAGAAGAGCAAGGCAGATGCTTTCCACTGTGCCCAGAGGGGCTACAAACAGAAAAAAAACCCCAACCAAACCACAGCTGAATAGGCAGTGTGGTTTTGGGGTTTCCCTCTCCTCCCCTAAAAAGGTTTGGGTGTAAAAGGTACAAAAGGAAAACAGATCACAGAAACAAGAATTGTGAGACAAGGGAGGAAAACCAGCTCTAAAGAATTAGGAGTCACTTTCTGACACATTTTGCACAGAGGAAGAAATAGTTATCTCACAAAGCTTTGGAAGAATTCACTGAGGTCATGAACAAAATGCAACAGTCAAGAATTGAGGATGTGGGTTTACTGCTACTTGAAGTATAAAACAATAAAGCTGCCACCTACATTCTCGAATAACCACCTAAATTCCTTCACAGAGTAGGAAGAGTCTACTTTCAGAACCTAATTGTTATGCATGGCATTACCATGCATACCTTGATTTGTTTTCCACTATCACCCACAAGAAAACACGTTTTCCAAAGCAAAAGTCACAAGCAAGTTTCAGACAAAATATATATATATTTTAAAAAATCTTTACAATAAGTCAGGAAACATAGGAGCTTGCACACAGTTTATTATAATAACTCACTTCTCAGCTCCCTACAGTTCAGATAACCCTGGTGACAGTGTTTACAACTTCTAATTTTTGCTTTCACAACTCTGAAGCAAACAATACATTTGAGTGTATTTTACTCTGTGCAAATAAGACAACTTTTGGAATCCTTCAGAAGAAATATCCAAGATTCTGTTTGCAGAGGTCCTTTGTTTCTCAAAGATGATTTATGAGAGTTTTTGTTTTAAGATAAAGTGCTCCTGTCCAGCAGAACCCAAAGGCCTTCAAGAGTTCAGAGAGTAAGTTTAGCTCAGATTAAAAAATAATTGGTCATACAAATTCCAGCTTCCCATGTCCGCTGTACATTCCCCAGTGGACTAGTGAAAGAATTTTATCATTGCTGAGGTCTGAATGTCTCATTTTATCACACGTCATGCAGCAGTTCTCGTGACCAGTCACAGGCACCATGCATTCCAAGTCCAATTTTGCCACCTGCCCTTTTTTCGAATGATGTCCGTGAAAACTATAGTGCAAACGAGAGAGCATTTGCTGTCGCTGATCTTGCAGTCTCTTGTTTTCACTCCTGAGCATCCTCAAGGCCAGCATGATAAGGAGCACCAAGATTAGCCCACCAGCTATAGGAACAGCAATTACAGCTGCCCTGAACCATAACTCTTTCGAAGAAGTCAATTCCTGCACCTTGGTGATGAGATTCCTGCTGCTGTCATGTTGGTATCTGCTCCCTTGTCCTGCAAAGGGGAAAGATGTGGAGCTTATTTCAGGATTTATACATACACTGTTTCACATATAAGCAACTCCCTTAAATCTCACACTGACAAGTTTAAGGAGCAACTGCTACACTCTGCAGTATATGCAGAAAATACCCCTGTAAAGAAAAAAAAGTTTCTAAGTCCACTTACAACATGGAATTTCTTACCCCAATAGCCAGTTTAACTAGGAACACCACTGCCACTGATTCTTAGAAGCCATGGCAAGATGGCAAGAGAGACTTCCAATATTAATGAAAAAAAGCTAATTGGCTGAGATGTTCCCCTGCATCCAGCCACCCTCTTCTCCCTCTGGTGTCTCTACTTACATTAACAACTAAATCAATAACAGCAGATGCACAAGGTTTTGACTGCTGCTGGCCTGATGGGCAGAAGAGGGATTTCACTGAAGCTTTATTGCCCTACCTGAAGCATCTCCCCTGGAAGGAGACAAAACATCATGTAGTCCTCTGTAATTGCACATATCTTCATGACAGCATTCCAATGTGGACACGGTGGTGGTGCCAGAGTGGTTCTGTGCTTGTTTGGCTTGGCAGATCTCAGCTGTGCTTGCAATAGAGTCCAAGCAGCCATGAGTAAGGGGGGAATGTGTATTCTGAGGATCAAGCAGTCTGGAGAAGCAGGCACTAAGCTCAGATTTGCACATATAGCCGGTTGCAACACAGTGTGCAGCATCACAGTAGCATCTGATTTCACCTAAAAAACAAAAATTGTGCAAGAAAGGTAAGAATTTGGTCCTCTAAGGACACGTCACCATATATCCTTATTAGCCACAAGCATCACACAACCAAACTCGGTGCCAGTTTTGAGGTACTTCTCTAGACTGTAGATCCACAAGAGCTGGGGTTGTTTCCTTCCCATCACTGCACAGTGCCTACCTCGCTGTAACCTTAATCCCTGTAAATGCCTTGGGGCACTTGCTTTAATGACTAGTACTATAGTCCTTTGAATTAAAGCAAGAGCATTTCACTAAAACAGGGACTGGGGAAGGGTTTGGGGGGGGAGGGAAGGTCACAGTGGCTTTTTTTCCAAGGTAAATAACTAACAAGACTATTTTATAGCTACTTCCACTCGCTGTCAGCAGTTGCATTTAACCACATTTAAAGTGAAATACCAGTTCTAAAAGTAACACACGCTTTCAGTCCTAGAGGAAAGTTACATCTATGTTTTAACCATTACTCCAGGAACAGCATTCTATTTTTATAAAAGTAACATTTCTTTTAACTGGGCATAAGCACACAACAAAAATATCAGGTTTAATTATTTATGTGACAAACGAAAAAAAGAATCGGAACTGCTGAATTGTTTATTACCTCTCAATGCTGCGCCAAAATTTAAAAGGTTTAACTAACACCTTATAAAGCGATTAGCTAGAACCATTACCATCTAAGTCTCTCAGTCAGGAAGGTTTTACTGTGTGAAACTGAGCAACTATTTGTAATTTCTCCAGAAAGAGAAAAATCTTTAACTAGTTATTCATGAAAAAAGGTTTTTTAATCAGTATTATAGAACAAAAAAGTTCCAGTTTACAATTATTCTGTTCACCAGAGACAATGACTCTCAACTCAAACGTAAAGTTTTTTAACAGAGTGAAACTACAAGGCTAAAGGCTCCCCCTTGCCTCTCCCCAGTTTCACATGCAATCCAACAAGCAGTAGAAAAGAGGAAACACTTAGATTGAAAATCCTCTACCAGCTCTAAGAAAAATCTCAGGAAACCTCAAAAATTTCTGAAGGAAGCGATAAAGTTCCCTTCATAAAATTCTTCATTCTGCACTCTCCAAACTGCTCTGGTATGAATTAAACATGTCCTGTGCTGTAGCAAAAACTTACTCTTTCTAGGCAAGTTGCAACTCAAACATAATTCAATGTGCCATCGAGCCAAGGTTTAAGAGGAAGCCAGATTTTGGAGAAAACCTTGGAAGAATGGACTTCTGGACAAAAGAATGGACAAAACTACTTCTGGTGTGCCTACTGTACTTGCCACCATAGTAGCACCAAGGCTTTCAAAGTTGACCAAATCATCAGATGTCTTTCTTCTACAGTCTCCACTTCAAAAATCAATCTACAGACTTCCCTGCTGCCACCCCTTCTTATGATGCTACCTAGCAGCTATGCCTAAAAAAAACTGTTCTGCAAGATGTTAAAAATCATCCCAAACAAGTTAGCTTCCCCTCGTCGGGCTACCTTAATACTCTCCCCAAAATGCTACTGCAGGCTCCAGGCCTTGAAGTTCCCGCTGCTCTTCAATAACTCTGCTTAATAGAAGCCAAATGATGGAGTGTCTCACTGTCTCCAGTCCAATTCCCTTGAGCTTTCAGACCAAGTAACCTAATTTTTCACGAATTCACACTCACTGTCATCCAGCATGTTACAGAAAAAAAGACTCAGTCATTTTCTAAGCATTCTATATAATGTCTCCCCCCACCCCCTCTGAAAAAAAATAATTTTCATAATTTTTGCACTCTATGAGGGTTAAAAATAAGATGCAAACATGGCACTGTACCAGAACTGACAGTTCTTTCATGAGTTTCAGCACAGTACGGGAATAAAGTGAAACAATACACATACTTTCATTTTAAGCGCTTATACAATCACGTTCAAAAATCTACATTTTATTGCCCTAAGACAATCTTATAAACAAAATCTGACAGGCTAGTCATCAGGTGAATTCAACTGCTTTTTAATTAAAGCCACGTTTTCAGTGGAACAGAATGGACTTTGTATTACTGTATTAAAACTGTATTTCTGTCAATTCATAAAGTTTCTTCCTGTGCTATGCAAAAGGCCAGAAAGGGTATTTAGTATTTTGAAACAGCGAACAATGCCCTTCTGTTCCCTCGTCTTTCTTGTTACTGTATGTAGCTATTAAAGAAAAATGTCTGCTTTTAGTCAAGATGGCTACAGGAGAGACTGCAGGCTTCTCTTAAAGCTTTTGAAGTCAACAGCAGCCAGAAGTCTGTGATCCCCTAATTATATCATTATCAGGCACATAGTTTCAGTATCTGCGACTTCACATCACTCAGTCACTCCCTGTTCTGCCCGCTTTGATGGGGCCAGCAGGCTCCCTCCTGCACGCTGCAAGGCTGTTATTTAGGGTTAATTACAGCCTTCCTTCCAAAATAAATAAATACCGTCGCAGATCACCACCACGCTAACTTATCCTTTACCCTCCTCCCCGGAGCACGACGATTACCGGCAGCCAGCGGATCGCCTCTGCCCCGGGAGGGCGCTCCCCGGGCGGCCAGACCACAGACCACAGACCCCAGAGCCCCCAGCGGGTGGGGACAGGGCCGGGCGCGGCCGCCCCGCCGGGACACCCGCGGGGCCGTGACTGCCCGGCACCGGCGGCCAGGTGGGAGGGG
>VZTD01002137.1:270501-284615 GCA_013397725.1 Rhagologus leucostigma
GCCCCGCACCCAGCCCCGCAGCCGCCGCCCCGCCGCCAGCAGCACAGATGCTCCCGGGACAGGCCTGTCTCCTGCGCTGGTGCGTTTGGGAGAGTCACTCTGGATCTAACTGCTCCCAGGGTCCCAGAGTCCTCCTTTCCCTTTCCCTAGGAGACTCCCGTGTCTGTAAAATTCTCGGTGGGTTTGTCGTCACTGTGCGCTGAAAGTCACGCGCTGAGCACCAAATCCCTCGGCCTGTCCCGTGGCAGGACAAGCTCAGCCCCAACCCCTTAAACCTTCAGCCCTTCCCTGCAGACACCCTCTCTGCCACCGCAGCCTCTTCCCCGCAGCTCCCCGGTGTCGGGGTGCGACTCCCCGGGAGGACAGAGGGGATGCTGGCGAGGAGCTCCACCTGCCCTGCGGCTCTGTCGGGGCACGGTGCAGCTGGTTCGGTATCTCTAACCCTGTGCCCGGCCGGCACGTTCGCTGATCCCGGAGCAGAGCTCACACAGGCTTGAGGCGAGAGATCTGCACTGGACACACTCAGCTGCGCCTTCGCCTTGGATTCCTTAGGCACAGAGCCCCCTCGCAGTCTCGGCCGCCGGGGGGTCAGGGAGCCACCAACACCGGGGNCGGCGCTCCCGGCCGCGCTCCCCGGGCCGGCGGCGGCTCAGCGCGGGCACCTCTTGCCCTCTGCCGGCAGAGCCGGCCCTAGCAGGGACAGCCGGGGCCTCTCCCGCAGCGAGGAGCCTGTCCCCTGCTAGGTCAGGGCGAAAGGGCGCTGGGTGGAGGTAGGGGAGGACGCGCCTGCTGCAGGCGTAGCGATGAGTAATCCCCTCGCCAGAAGAGTAAGAGCAGTGTTCGTACACCGGGGCTCACATCAGCATCTGCTCCCAGCTGCATCATGCACACGGGAGTTAACATCCAGTATTCGGCCATCACCTTCTGAAACATCCATGTAAAGGTGTTACATGTCAGAATTTATAAACAGTACCTAAAAAGTCAAGCACCACGTATCAGATCTGTGTTATCAGGTGTCTAGAGATAAGGTATGGCAAATATTAGGAATTGCCTTTAGATCCAAAGCATGAGAAACCATTAGTTACATCCTTTCACAGCATAATGTGTGCATGGGGGAGGAGAGCAGACACTGGACATGGCCAAAATACCCTGGAAATTGAGCATCACTTTAGCAGGATAGAACGTACAGTTCAAGTATTATTTCTTACAGAAAGCTATAGTTTGGATATAGGACGTAGCAAAACAGTCATGTTTGCCAGTGAAACCAGAGCCTCTTTTGAATGAGCCTATTGCCTAAGCAAGAGTCTCGGGCTCATATTTGCACACGCGGGACAGACTCTCCACAAGTCTGAACACAAATGCCAGTTCCTTGGAGGGCTTATCCTAACCCTTGGAGGGCTTACACCCAGCAGTCAAACGCCGGGTGCTCTGCAGGGTCTGAGGGCTATGTGAGGCTGTTCTCCACTCTTGCAAACCTATTGCCAGCAGTCCCTTCACAACAGCAGCTCTAAAAGCTTTTGATGCAGATAAAGAAACTCTCCAGAGACACATTACTTTGTATTAGTCAATATTTATTGCTCAAGCTCTATTTTCTGAGTCGCGTATTTCAGAGCCAAATGCCAGAGACGAGGCAGTCAATGCAAGGCAGGAAAGCCTACACACTGTAACAGACTGGAGTCTCAGCTACTTAAATAGGCAACACTCTGCCAGATTACACCAAGCTCCAGTTCTGACTGACATTTGCAAATACAGTAGAAAAAACTGAAGGCGGAGCTAGATCTCAGAGCAAGGACCACCAGTTTCAAGAGGATGGATATGTATCTTCATAAGACTTTAATAGTTCAGCTCCAGAAAGCTGCTGTTTGAAATAGAAGGCAGCAGGACATCTAAGCACAGATGTACAGTAAGAATAAAACATTTTTTCTCACTTTACCATGAAAAGGAGAAGGGACAAAAGTATTTTTGAGAGGGGACATGAAGAGTTAAGTCAATAAAGGCTGTGGACTCGCTTAAATTCTAGTAGCATGGGATGGTGTGCTCCAAAGGGAGAGTGTGGAGACTTCCCTGCCCTGGCTCGAGGGCAGGATCAGTAAGTACATCAGAGACAGCTTGTAACTGTGACAACTGTGAGTCAGAATAATTGTAAAAAGGATAAATAACAGGGCTCTGGACAGACAAATAACAATAACAGGACAAATAACAGGACAAATACGGGGAGCTGCAGTAAGCTTTGGCAAATATGTAAGAAGCTGGAGGCATTCAATATCCAGGATGCCGGGCAGGGCAGCATCTGAAGACACAAGCCCACCACCTCTGGTGGGTTTAACCAGGGAGGGTAAAGGTAGTGACCCCCTCAGATTTCTACCAGCCCTCCTTGAGGGACTCCCACGCTTGTGACAGGGACTGCAGATGAGATCACCCATCCCTATCATCTGCAGCCTGGCACTGAAGCACCCAAGGAACAGGTTTGAGCACCCTCTGACTGAGAGGATAATCTCAGGCAGAGGAGGAGGATACACAGCTTGTTGCCAGTAACACCTCAAGAAGCCACAAGGGTTCATTTGTAGGAGCACTGTGAGATCAAAGGCAGATCAGGCAGAGGAAAGGATGGGTGGAGAGAGCAGTGTTGGCAGAAAGTGATACCAAGTGCAACAGAAATTCAGATTCCTCACCATCTAGCCCTCAGAGGCAGCGAGGGCGCAGGGGGGCTGAGTTCAGAGAGCTGGGAGTCCTGGAAGGGGAAAGAAGTGCGGCCCCTATGTTTTCATAACCACGAGTGCAAGATATCAGAGTTACACAGGACTAAAACAAAACTGAGAAGCCTCAGTTTTCAGAGTGAGAAAGCAGTCCTGATGACTCTCAAAGCACCTTTTGTAATGAAGAGTATTATATAGCGGAGTGGGATATTAAACCGAGGTCTTCCCCATAGGTTGCGAGGCAGTAGTGAAACATGAGAGTTAAACACACTGGAGGTGGGGAGCAGGAGAGTGCTGCCCAGAGCCCCAGAGCCTTGCCCCCAGCCCCCAGATTCACATCTCTGCACTGCAGAACAGAACTGGTGCTGCCTCTGCCAGGCTGCCATCCTCTTCCTCTGCCATACCTCCGACATGCTGCTCTTCTACTTTTTTGTGCTCAATGCTGTTACATGTTTAGGGAGGAATATTTTTTTCTTCGCTTTGACAGAAAGAAGTTAAAAAAGAAGGTAGTGAGTGTTGCCATCTGAGACCTAAAGGGAGCTTCAGGGATGAAGTTTCAGTGTACCAACAGCAATGAAGAGACTAAATCATGGCCTTCAGCAAATATACCAGTCTGCCATGGACTGTGAACAGGCTGGCCAACGGCTTTGTCTTATCTTTATTGCCTTTGATGCTCATGGCAGTGCAGTGCTGCCTGTGGCTGCTGCAGTCCTGTCTGGCACATCCTCCTCTCCCAGCAGCACGTCTATGACCACCTCCTTTTTTAATCAATTCAATCATAACCTAGTTTTCAATTTTATCTTCACTATCGAGTCCTAATGAAACGAATCTCTATCAATCTCTCTAAAGACACATTCAGACTGATATTAAGTGTGTCTCTTTAGGTCTGCACGGAGAGCCTGGCAGGAAGATTGATAAAGCACGGAATGTCCTTTTCACTCCTAAGAGCAGATTTTAAACTCATCTTGTTCTAATCATGGGGGTAACATGAGGGCTGGTATTAGAAGCCCAGTTAAGGGAAACTTCGGCTGAGCACTTAGCAACTGAATGGCTATTAGCATGATAGAAATCAGACACAACAAGCTGCATTAATTAGTATCCCTGTTGTTAACCCTAGATACATGCATTTCTAAATAAATACAGGTAATATTAATCTGAACTGCATTCCCATGAATAAAACTGGACTCAAACTCTGTGCCAAAGGAAGGTACCTGCCCTGTGAGATGCTGTTTTCAGAGCAGGGCTGGCAGAGGGGGACGCTGGCAGCAACTCTGCCCCTGTGCTACATCCAGCCAGGACCATTTCATTCAACCCAATCTCTTTGCCTTTCCTGAAACCCTCAGGTTAAAACAACATTGGCTAATTCATGACACAAATGCCAACTGAAACACTTCCATTTCCAGTAGCAGGAGGTAACACTTGATTCAGGTCTGAGGAGCCTGGTGCAGGATTTCTCTGCCTCTCCAAATGGCGAGTAGCTGAGAATAACTACCCACCAGCTTCACTGGGCTGCTGAGCACCCATGTACATCTCCGCTCTTCACATATGGTCACAACCAAAGTTGCTCAAGATCATCCCTACTAACATGCTCTTCAAGCCTCTCCCCCAAAACTGAACCTCCCTTTACCCCCGTCGCTCACTTTTTTTCCCACTGTATTTACACACGAAGTTAGAAATCAGCAACAGCAAGAACTGAGCTGTTGAACAAAGTGAAGTGGAGTGAAAACTGGCCAAAATGGAGAGGAGTCCAAAAAGCTAGCAGGGAAGAAGGATGAGAAATGAGCCACCCGAGTGAAGAGCAGTGAGCGGATCTGAGCACAAACCCCGCAGTGAGAAAAGCTGGTCCTGGCACTCTGCTGAGGGAACAAGGGATGATGTGCCAGGAAAAAGAGATGTGGTAATGAAGGCTAAGGACATGCTGACTGACAGGCACTGGCACTGCCAAACACCCACGTGTGAAAAATTGTCCTCACTGTCCCCTCTACTGGTTTGCGACTTGACAAGCCTAGGAGCCCAGCTGGCACTGAGGAGGTGCTTGGAAAAACTGGGGACAAGGAGGAGGTACAGGGGGAGCACAAAGATGAGGTGCACCTGAAATTTGAAGGGCAGATATTTGGCAGGAGGACACAAGCCTTCAGGGACACTGTGTAGGACAGTGCTGTCAGGATCCCTCTCTCAGCTGAGAGGGCCCCTCTACATCCATCTTGGCAAATCTGCAACAGCGCTCATACTTTCATTCCTAAAATCTAGTACCTTGCTCCAGAAGCAGATCATTATTTCCAGCATGCCAAGCTCAGAATTTTTCACTGTGCCAAGAAAACAATTCTCTCCATGGCCTACTCCATCCCTGACTGTCCTGCAGGAACACTTGGGTGAGGAATATCTCACCGTGGCTGACTTTTTCCTTTCTGATTTCAATGACGTAGTTAGGAAAGCACAAATGGCGTGGCTTTTTGAGAAGGCATGCTCCTTCCCTCTTTGCTGGCACATCTGGAGCAGTCCTTCTCACTACATTTGTGTCAGAGATTTACTTCATTTGTGTTGAAAGAAGGGGTTGTCAGAAATCTGAAAATGGAAACTGAGCCAGGGTCCTACTTTAATCCTTAAAACTACACAGCTGCCTCAGACTCCCTCACACAGATTGCTTAAAAATGTGGTGGTATGCAATGACTTACCACCATCAACCAGCAGGGACTGGCAGATAGTGTGTCAGGAGATACCTTCAGCTTATAAAGCGTGTTTCTTCCAGAAGATCCCTAAAGCCCAGTATTAAAATCAGTCAGCAAAAATGATTAATTCTCATGCTATTTGATTAAAAGACCTGCATTTTCTCAACTGTGGTATAGGTGATGATCCTGAATAGGAATGCACATGCCAGTTCTGAAGCAAGAGAAATAAATGTTGATTGATTCTCTATAAATTGGGAAACACATGATTCTGTCACCAGCCCCCATGGCTCTTATCACAATATTAAAGTTCACTGGACCATTACCAAAAACAATCCTACAGCTGATTCAGAAAGCAAAATAACTCATTCACGAGCTTCTTATTTCCTCCGAACTCAGTGATTAAGACTGGGATCCTTCAGGGGAATTTAATGGTGCTAAGCTCCCATTTGCCAGAGAAACACTCATATATTACCACACGTTGATGGTTACAAACCAGGTCTGAACGTGGTGGACATGGGAAGCAGAACAAATTGTCAGTAAAAGCCATGAAGCACCTACAGCCAGAATGAGTTGGTGAATTTGCATACCCAGCAGTTAACACTCATTCAAGTATCCCCACTGGAAAAAATCACACTTACTTCAACAGATGGTTTTCCCTCAGCAGAAGGCAGTGTCCTGTGGACAGTGCTCCACTGCAGGAGTCCAGTCAACCTCCGCACACAAGACCTTCTCTTCGCCTGGCTTTCCCTTGAACAGTGCCCTTACAGAAAAATCTTTGGGAAATACTAAGCATATCCCTGTAGAAATCATCAGAGACCATCCTGTTTGACCCTTTAATAGATGAAAGGAAGAGAAATTAACCATATTTCTCAATCGGTCTTCAGAAGTAATTTGATTATGCAAAGTGCTGCCCTACCCCGTGGTAGACTCTTGCTCCAGTACATTAAATAATGTGTGAGACTTGTTCAGCATCCAAAATTGAAGTCATCAAGTTCTACAGATGTTGAAAGTTCATGTATAATCATCCAGAAATGACAAGGAAAGAGCTGCAGGCAACTATAAAGTATCATGGCATACATAATCACTTCAAATCCAAAGAAAAATAAAAGTTGACTAAAAAAAACCAACATAGTGCAGTCAGAGCTGCTTATTCCTTGTCCTGCCTGCCAAGGACACAGAAAAACTTATGCTTCTTGCAACAGTCCTCTGTATATTTGAAGATTTGTATATTGCATATTCCCCTCTTTCACCTTTAGGCTGCCCCAGGCTAAGCTACCCCTGTTTTTCTGCCCTCTCTGTCACATCATGTTTTGGACATCATTGTCCTTGTTCTCATCCAGATTCTTTCCAAGGTGCAGTCTACAAATACAGACTCCACGCTACACCTCAGACCCTCCTTGCCTGATTTAGCAGACTGGAACATGGCATATACCTCTGGATTTACTGTTTTTCTGCAACAGCAACACACTGAGACATATCCTGAACTGATCTCCAAAAGGAAGAAGTTAATCTCCCTGTTGCAAATTTTGAGGCTACTCCAGAGGACTAGCTAAGGCAGTCCAAATTTCAATGCAGGAGGTAACTGCTGGCTAGGAAGGGAGTTTGTGAAAGCTGGCATCAGACAAGGTGTGTCTGACACATACACTGCCAGTACCACTTTCAGCTTGTGAGACCCAGATGGACTCTCAGACACCTTCCAAAGGGCTGCTCCACAGCAGCTGCTCCCCAGCCATGTTCCTGCAGTGGACTCTCCTCTGTGCGCAGTTGTTCTTTTCACCAAGGAGTCTCATCCCATGTTTTCTCAGAAAAAGTGCTTTTCACTTTCTGTACACTCCTACTTTGTGAAAGAAGAGATCACATTGTAGCCAGTATCACCTCTTACTGCTTTTTCTTTACTTGGTCCATTGTTGCTAGAACAACTTTTTTTGACATTCTTGGGACTTGTATTTAAATTATTATTTAAAGGAATTACCAGTTCTGCTTAACTCCCTTTTCCTTCAGGCTTCCTCCCTGAAATTACCTTCTAATTCTGATTTTACTCAAGACTTTTGTCTACAGTTTGCTCTTCTCTCACTTTGTGTTCCTGAACAGTAAATATATTACCTTTTATCTTCATAGTCAACCTGTTTCGTTTTACTGGTTAGACTCAAACCCAGAATTTACCTTTTTAAATTACTTTTTATATATATAGAGAAGGTGAAAAAAATCATTTTCCATCTCATTCGTATAGGTAGGAATAGACACACATATTTATGAAACCCATTATGGCATCAAATGCTGGAATTTCTCGCCAGTCTGCATCCCACTCATCCTTTCCTAGCAGATGTGCAGATGATTATAGCCCTCCATGACCGCCTGTCATGCTCTGTGCTTTGGATGACATTGCTGGATGCTGAAAGGCTGCCTGGTCCACTTGATTTTCCTACTACAGAAGCCTGCGGGAACATGTGCAGCCGTAGCACTCCTGCCTTCCCTGTCATCCTCACTGACAGAGCCAGTAACTCCTGGGAAAGCCTTCACCTCTTCTTTAGTGCAACAGCCACACATCACGCAGCAGTGGAGGCGTGTGGTGTTTTCTTCTGCACTGACGGTGTTCAGTCCCCACTTCGTATTTGGGCGAGGATCTAGTCAGTCTTTCCTACTAAGGAACAAGTGACCAACTTCCCTTTGCACAACAGCATTCCCTTCGTCATTAGCAATGTTGCTGCAAACCTTCAGCTTCCCAGCTTTTGTATTTTCAGGCTTCTGCATCCACTCTGTCTGGGCCTGTGGAATGATGATCCTTTCTCCACCTGACTTTTCCTCACCCAGCTCTTGCAGTCTGCTTCCACAGAAGTTCCCCCAGAACTGTTCTCCACACTGGAGGATGTTGTTCTCCTCACCCTCATGAGGAGAAAATGCGGAGTTCAGTCCTTGGCAACCCAGCCCAAGATCCAGGCTGAAACATGGCAATTTTGTGGTGACCATGTGGGCCTGGCCATCACAGGTCAAGATATGTCTGGGTTCCATCAGCACTGTTCCGTCATTCCTGCCTCTCAGGCTGTGTCCCAGCCCAGCTGTTAGCCGTGTGAAATTCTCCCTTGTTACCCCCTATTCATTCACAGATGCTGGGGCTGGGGGTTCACAGGCTCTCTCCCAACCCAGCTGCCTCCTGCTCTCTTACGAGGTTGCAAAAAGAGGGCAGAGATGCTACTTCTCATTAAACTGATGTACCTCGAGAAGCAGCAGCAGATGGCTCTGGCTGGAGGGATTATGTGGCTGTGCTGGGATTCCCTGTAAATTCATCTCAGTCAGACCAGTTTTCTCATGATCTGAAAAGGCTAAATGAGAAAGATTCCTAAAGCAGGTGAGGAGGAGGAATGGTATTAGAGTCACAACAAATCCCTTTCATTAGCTTCTGAGCAAGGGCATTGCTTCTGGCTGCCAGTGCAGCTTGTCTCACAACAACAGAAATGAGGCTGGCT
The DNA here is from genome assembly GCA_013397725.1 of Rhagologus leucostigma. Classification (NCBI taxonomy): domain Eukaryota; kingdom Metazoa; phylum Chordata; class Aves; order Passeriformes; genus Rhagologus; species Rhagologus leucostigma. The sequence goes on from VZTD01002137.1 coordinate 279,331, forward strand.
GCACCAATTCTAGACATCAGCTCTTTTCACTACAAGATTGCCTTGTCAGAAGGAGAGCCAAGATTCACCTAGGTGAGCTGGTGTCTCCTCTAAGTAGGCACCTGCATTATGTAAGAGAAGCTCAACATTTGAGAGACCTGTTTTTCCCTCAGTGTGCACAGATAGCACTGGCTTTGTTAGCTGTTAGTATGTGTGTTAGGCATCAAAACCCCTAATATTCAAAAGGAGTTAGGTAAAAGTTTTCAGCTGTTTTATTTTAGCTATTTTTCTTACAATTTATCTTCAATATCTCTGAAAACATAATGAGGTTGGTTCTTTCTGTGTTGAACATTATGAAAGAGATGGTAAGTATGTCCCCCTATTTTTTCACAGCCTATTCTCCAGACCGCTTACGTTTTAATGCACTACAGGCCACCAAGTTTCTCCAGTCTCAGAAGGGCTGGGTTAAGATCAGGGTTATACTTCCCTAGACCAAATGTGGACAGGTGTCTACCAAAACAGGGCCATTTCCAAAGTTTATCAGTTGATGCCTTAAATTCTTTTCCAAAGAATCAGGAATAAATAACTCAAGTTTGTGTCTCCTCTCAACACTGAAAAAAAGTGTTCCTATGTATATAAGTAAAGAGATTTCTGCAAGTATGCATATTTTTTGACATCTCCAGAAACACTTTGGGGTTTGCTTTTTTTTTTTTTTTAGCTTGTAACATTTTGCAGTGGGCATCTGCACCATGGTACGTCAACTGCAGGACCTGGGAAAGGCTGAGCCCTCAAAGGCAGGGATTGCTGCAGAGTGGGGGTGTCATAGGAAAGGGAAGCAAGTTTGTGGAATCGTCACTGATGGGTAACTTAGACAAAGTAGTGTAGGCATGGGGGGATCAGCACACCTAGGTTAGAAAATCTATCCCAAAATTCATTACTTACATGCATGCAAATGATAGAGGGAATTTTACACAAGCTAATTCACCTAATATACTAAATTGTTGCAGATAGAGGTTCAAACTGATTAATAATCAAGCTAAGATACCTAGTTTCCTCTTTCTTTTCTCAGTACTTCCAGTGGTTGTCAGTGGGCTGTGATTTATAACACACCAGCTGTGAAGTGTGAGGGTTATTTCCTGGTTTCTGAAATGCTCCAAATACTTTTTGGCACTCAGAAGCAAGTATTTCCTATGCTCAACTAGAATTATGAGGGCCATTCCCATAATTTCTCCCAAATCCAGGCGAGTTTTCACTCAGCCTGAGCACTGATCAACTGCTGGCACAACCCAAACCCACAGAAGACCTTGTGACCCTTTCAGCTGCGGGGCTACATTTGACCCATGAATGAGCAAGTAAGGGACAGGATCTCCACCCAGGTCACACCCAGGGGAATGTATTCTTACTGTGAGATATGGGTTTGTGGTACAGAAGAGGTATTTTGGCAGAGAAACCAGCCTGTGTCCAAGCATATTTGGGAAGTCAAATATACAGGAGCCAAGTCTCAGTTCTCACATTAAAATCAATCAATTAGGTTCTTAATCATCTCATTGCAACATTCTGTTTATGCTGCCAAGCTGGACTGGTCAAGAGAATTTGTTTTCTCTCCAGTATACCCCAGGACTAGCACAACAGGCTAGAAAATCCCACATCTTGTGGGAGCTGCCAGGGCCTCTTCCTTTGTGAAGACAGAAAGATGACAAATCAGGGCAGAGAGCAGAGCAAAGGGAATGGGCAGTCACAGCATTCCCATTCTCTTGTCCGAACTGTCTGCCTCCCAAATTGCAAAGGCCAGAAATAAAATGAACTTATGCAACACTATAAGAAGCAAGGGATGCTTAGGCAGAAATGCAGAGGAGAGCTGGTGTCATGGAGCAACAAGCTATGCTAAATGAGAAGATGCATCCAGGAAAAACAAAGCTGACTGGCAAGGCCCGAGGGGACTATCTTGCTTTATACCCAGTACGGATATTAATCAAAAACACTTCCAAAAACACAGATTAACCTTCTTTCAAGAAATAAGGAACCCCATATAACTGCTCTCCCCCATGAACAGAGGCACCTTGTGAAAATGTCTCTGGAAGTCACAGCCTGCAGTCCTCCTCTCTCACCAGCTTTGCGCTGGGAATGCACCTCCAGCAAGCACCAGCAGGAGCGAGGGCCTCCCCAGCAGAGGCTGAGCGCTGCCACATTCTGCTTCCAAGTTTTAGGTTCTAAGCACCTAACAATTCAAGTTCTCAATGCACAGAATGTTTTTGGCTATAGGTCTTTTGCCACTGTAAAAGGCGGTATTGTGTGAATCATCGTTGTAAGCATCGATTTAAAAAAATTAAATAAACTTGATGGCAAAATTATGCCATAAGGAGAGATTTTCTTTCTTAGGTGGTGTTGCTATGAGTAGAGCTCTTATTGAAAAAAAACATTTGGAAGAAAGTAGCTTTGGAGCCTGAACCTGGAAGATCCAAACTAGCATCACCTCTCCTCAAAGCTGAGCAATAAGCCATAGCCTTAGTAAATGGCACTTTGATCAAAAGCTATTCCTGTGTCTCTAGATACCCTCAACCCCCTGGTATATTCTCTCATGGTCAGAAACTATTAGCTTCACATCACTGTTTTTGGCGTGGCACCTCTGTAAAGACACAGGTTGCAGCTGTACCGGAGCATTTGGCTTAGCTCAGCGCAGCAGGAGATGCTGGAAGCAGGGGGTTAACGTGTTGGAATAACCACAGCCCTTCAACTTCCCCTTGCAGCCAAACTCAGAACCTGCCAAGTGCTGCGTTCCAATAAAACGCAACTCACACAATCTGTAAGTGCAATAAAATAGCTGTTAACAATTCTGTAACTCTCCCTCTTTTAGCTTGTAAAAGCCTGAAGGTCAGCTAGAAGTCAAGCTGCATTTCTTTGGAAAGAGGGCAGGCCAGGCCCCCGTGACCAGTTTCTGTCCTTTTGCCTCCTCCTCAGGGGTTTCTGAAGGGCAAGCACCGTGCCTGGAGGGGATCTTCTTCCTAATTCCCTCTACAGGGGAGCAAACAGAGCAGAAGGGTGTGGCCAAAGGGGAGCAGGTACCAAAGGACCTTGCCATTCCAGGGCAGCTCAGCTCCGCTTTTCATCAGCAGTGACACTGGGTGAACATCTCATTCGGTCTTTTGGGGAAAACAAGCTGACTTTTCCCCTTCTCTGGACTTGACACTGCAGACTCTCAGGACCATGGAGTGAAAAGAGAAGCAATTTCAAACCCTGTCCCTCTAGGAAGGAGCAAGTCTTAAAATCACCTGGTGACCTCCAGGCTGCTGAGGTTTGGGGCTAGGTATGCAAACCCAAACACAGTGCTCCTGCAGTCATGTATCTTGACATGTAGGGTCACCAATCAAGGAACTGAAGCGGCTCTGCCACATATGAGAGTGGGGAAGTGGGACGGGTGCAGAGGAAGAACAAGGGTGAGGCAGAAAAAAAACATCACTACTCCCTCATCACAAGACACTTCATTTCTAGTTTGGCAAATCAACTGAATTTACTTGTCATCTCCAGGGGCAAAAGCCTCCTCATTTAATCACCGAGATTTGGAGGGACAGAATGTGCCAACACTTAGAGTAAAAACAACCAAATGAAAACAATGTTTTCTCCAGTAATTTCCCAGTTGTGTCCCCAAGTCTACAAAATTCTTGAAAGAAAGAATATCCAGACAGGCCAGACAGAAGGCTGAGCCACACCGCTGGAGCAGCCCTGGTGAAAGCTGTAGTCGTTGCAAAATGGCATAACCCACTTCAGTTAATCACCAGTTGTGAGAGCAAAGCCTTCAAGGCTGGATCCTTTTGTTGTTTTAGCAAATGCTATGTTATTATATCATATTTTACATTAAAACTCTGATTATTTCACCTAAGAAAGGAGGGACTCAAAGGGAAAAAACAAAGAAGTGCACTAACCTGCAAAACCAGTTCAAACACAGCTTTTAAGATCAAGCATTTTTTCCAGGATGACACAGGAATACTCAAATCCCTGCTCTTCCTGACAGGCTTTTGGTTGCCATTACTTTGTAGTAGCTGAAGCCAGGGTCTTCAAGGCCAGATTTGGATGAGCACTGAGAGGGAGGAGGAAAGGTGAGGCTGAACACCATCAGCAGGCTGAGTATCGCCCTCCCCTCCAGGTGCTGCGAGCCCGTGTAGAGAGGAGATCCTAAAGTACAGACGTATCTGCAGCACTCACACAGACCAAGTGCCAACCTTTTAAATTCTTTTTTTTTTTTGAGAAGTGTCCTTTAGAAATTCCATTTACCAAAACACCTTTGGCAAAAAGATACAACAGCATCTTAGGTAACAGTAAGATGCACCAAAATTATGATGTAACACATGTAGTTTTTCACCCAGCCTAGTGTCTTCTGTTCACATTTAGTGGGGGAAAGATCTGGGTCCCTTGGGGATTTGATTACAGGAAACCAGCTGTAGCGCTGGAAGAAGATAGAGCTTTTCCAGAGGGAGCTGGTGGGGTTTGTGCCTGGTGAAGAACTACAAAAGTTCAAATCGGCCTCGATATGATCTCTGTTCTGCACTCTCGTCTGGGAAACAGCATAGAGATACAGTTAAGGTGTGGGTGGTCAAGAGCTGGGGAAACAGCACATAAATCCAGAAAACAGCCCCCGGGATGTGCCACACAGGGCTGGCATCCCATCATCTTCATTCGTCAGTGTGTGCTTCCTCCCCGCGCTGCTGCTGCAGCCGCTGTGGGGAAAACCGCCGGATGAGGTGAATTTTGTCCTGAGCCCAGTGGGATCCCCGCAGCCCGGTCTCGCAGTGCTGGGGCAGAGGGCGGCAAGGGCGGCGAGGGCGGCGGGGGCGATGGAGGCGAGGGAAGTGGAGGGAAGCAATGGAAATGATGGATGCGATGGATGTGGTGGATGCAATGAAGGCCGTGAAGGCGATGCAGATGATGCAGGCGGTGCAGAAGATGCAGGCGATGCAGGCGCTGCAGGCGCTGCAGGAGGTGCAGGCGATGCAGGCGATGCAGGCGCTGCAGGAGATGCAGCAGGTGCAGGTGATGCAGGCGATGCAGACGATGCAGACGACGCAGGCGCTGCAGGCGATGCAGGCGATGCAGGCGATGCAGACGATGCAGGAGATGCAGGAGATGCAGGAGATGCAGGCGATGCAGACGATGCAGACGATGCAGGAGGTGCAGGCGCTGCAGGCGCTGCAGGCGATGCAGACGATGCAGAAGATGCAGGAGATGCAGGAGATGCAAGCGCTGCAGGCGCTGCAGAAGATGCAGGAGATGCAGGAGGTGCAGGCGCTGCAGGAGATGCAGGAGGTGCAGGC
>VZTD01002137.1:285311-351671 GCA_013397725.1 Rhagologus leucostigma
TGCAGGAGATGCAGGAGATGCAGGAGATGCAGGCGCTGCAGGCGGTGGAGCCGCCGCTGCCCCGGGCGGGCGCGGACAGAGCCCGCGCGCGCAGCGCCACCAAGCGGCGCCCGGCGGCTCCCGCCGAACGAGGAGGCCCCAGCAGGAGCGCAGCCGCTAAGGTGGAACGACGGGGAGCAGAATGAAGCCCTCGTAATCCAAGAGGAAAGGGCCGGCGACCCGTTACACTATTTGGCCAAAAAGGCCGATGGCAGTCTGGCTTTTATCAGCAACATTGTGGCCAGCAGGACCAGGGCTGTGATTGTCCCCCTGCACTCGGCACTGCTGAGGCCGCGCCTCGAGTACCGGGCTCAGTTTTGGGCTCGTCAGCAAAAAAAGTGCAGTGCTAGAGCATGCCCAGAGAAGGGCAATGAAGCTGGGGAAGGGTCCAGAGCATAAGCCTGATAAGAAATGGCTGAAGGAGCGGGGGATGTTTAGCCTGGAGAAACAGAGGCTCAGGGGAGACCTTACCACTCTCGACAAATGCCTAACAGGAGGCTGTAGCAAGGTGGGGGTCAGTTTCTTCTCACACACAGTGACAGGATGAGAGGAAATCATCTCAGGTTGCACCAGGAGAGGTTTAGATTGGATATTTCTTCATGAAAAGGGTAGTCAAGCATTGGAACATGCTGCCCAGTGAAATCTCCATCCTGAAAGGGTTCAAAAGATGTGTAGATAGGGCATGTGGGGACACGGTTTAATGGTGAACATGGCAGTACCGAGTTAACAGCTGGATGCAGTGATCTTGGAGGTCTTTTCTTTTTATGATTCTGTATTTCTACATGTGCTATCCACTGAGAACTCTGTGGGAGTGATAAGGGAATTCCCCTTTAACAGCAGAAGGAGACTGACAAAAGGAAGTGAAGAGCAGCAGGAAAACAAAATTAGGCAGAGGAAGATGAGGCTATGATAGTCAAAACCTAAACATCAAGAGCATAAAAATGCAATGGAGGATAAAATCCTACCTGGAAAAAGAGAAATTGCATGGCTGAAATATCCCAAGACACTTTGGTGCAGGCATGAAGAGGGAACACAATCCCTGACCAAACATTAAGATCGCTATGACAGGATGTAGCAAGGAATTTAGGAGACATAAAAGTGTGCTGAGAAGAAAAAAAAGCCTCAAATAATTAAAAGGAAGAGTAACATTTCAAATAAAATGGCTCCAATGGCTCAAAATGGAAAAAATAATCAGGTTGATTTCTCAGTTCACGGAAGTCTCTAAAGCCCCTATAGCCTACTTCTGCATTGATTAAAATGCATTAATAATCTCTGAGTTTTAGATTAGTATTGAAAAGTAGATTCAGTTAAAAGTATTTCCCATAGTTCATGAATGCCCTGTCACTCATCCAGAAAATCCCACAAAACGTAAAAGCACACAGAAAAGACGGCATTTAATGATATTGAATACAACTTCACTGAAAATTTCAAATCTGTGCAGAACTCAAGTGTGTAACAAAACGAAGTGTGTAACAAAAAGAACAAAACGAATCAGCAAATCTGATTTAACTTTTACCTTTTTCCTCCCCTCAGCAAAGTGCTAGACTCTCACAGCTTTATTTGAATTCAGGGGTTTTAGGGTACACTGTTTATGACAATACTTCTCATTTATGTACGCTTTGCTTGAAAAAATAAAATATTAAAGCATTTAAAAAGCACATCAAAAGCACCACAACTGTGCTAGATTCCTGGGTAGAAATTCTGTCTCTTGAATAACTCTGTATAAGTGAATTAATCACTTCAGCTCTAAAGAGAAAATCTTACAAACTCTACTATGAAGCGGTACAAAATATGAGGTTATTTCAGTGTTTCTACTTGTCAGCCTGGGATGCCATTGCTGAAAAAAAAATGATTAACAAAATTTCTCTTGTGAAAACTCTTGTAATAATCCAAATCCCACCAGAGCTGAACAAGGCAGTAAAAAGAATAGAACATCATTGGAAACATGAGATTTTTTTTTTCTTTACAACTACGTAAGAAGTCAATGGCAGGTTTCTTTTAGGTGGTCCCCATCTAAAACTGTATATCACCATAAAAGCCTGAGGCATCTCAATGTTTTCACACTAGATCTTCCAAAATCTAGTGCCCATGGGTGGGCACACTGGATGTGAGCAGAAGTTAATGTTGTGATATGAGTAGCTTACCTAAAAATAGTAGCAGCTATTCAGGTCAATGCATGATAATGAAAACTTGTTTTCAGACTACTAAATGCTGAATAATCAATCTACAGCATGCCTGAAGTAACGTGTCTAACTAAGGTCTATCCAGGGATGATGTGTATCAATCCCACTTCTGACCGGAAAAGAAAGATTCTTGTGAAACTCAGACCACCACTACGCTTTACCAAATCCATGAAGAGCAGTCATGTGAAACTGCAAAAGCATGGAACAAACTCCCATGAACCACCTACCAAAATGTTGCCTTCTGATCAATAAACTATTCTAAATTGAACCTCTAATCTCGAGTATCTTGAAACAATTGCTGACATTTCAGATTAAAATAAGTCAGTCACAAAACTACACTTAACATATAAACTCCACTTAATCTTTTATGGATCAAGGACAATCAGTACTGACTCTGGGTACTAGAGAATTAAACAAGTTCAAATATATTAATAGTTAAGAGAGAAAGCCACGGATGTTATCTAGGAAAAAAATACAGAGATATAGGGGCTTATACCAACAATTATTCTAGGTGGGGTATCAGAGCCCCAAAATTGGTGACATTGATTTTTAAGCAAAAGGAGGCCACTTTCCAGAGGAACAGGGATCTGGCCTAGCATTATTAAAATTAGTCCTGAGTTGGCCATAATAGCAGTGCTCGATGCAGTTCAGGTGAGCACTGACACTCTGATGTGGTTTTCTGAACCCTCATTTTGGTGGTTCTCTTGCTCTGACCCTCCAGAGCTAGATGCTTTGCGTGTGCCAGAGAGATTCCCGCACTTTGGAGTTTCCTCAGCTACTACTGCACTAAAAGCCCCAATTAGGTAAAGAAGTGCCATCTGAAGCAGAGGCTTTTTATCAGGCCATGCACTAGTCTGTCTCTGCTGAGCCAGAGGCAGCACTGGACCAGCTCAGATACACATTCTGCACACCCCCTCCCACCCCAACCAGGCACCAAACAGTTTCAGCTGCCACAGAAGTGAGGCAGATTGTCTGGAGAGTGAGAGAAAACACGTGCAGAGACAGAGCCTGTGTCTCTCCACATACCAGCACAAGGGTACAGGTGTGCCAAGCACCCGAGCTGCCCCAGGAACCGTGGCAGATCCCCAGCCTGGCTGGCTGCTCAGCACCCGCAGTCAGGGCACGTGCTTTCTCACAAGGCTCCCGCAGGGGAGTCTGCAAGCTCCTCACACAACAACTGAGGAGTTCAGGAAATGCTCCAAACTCATCAGATGGCAGATGAGGACAGCCAAGCAGATTTTCTCTCTCTTGAGAGAGGTTTGGTATCTGATGAGACATTCCAGGGCAAGAACAGCAGTTTAGCATTAGTTTAACAGGGAGTAGTAGTGCAAGAGGAATAGCATTTCCTTGGAGATACCACTTCCTTTATATAACAAACCTATTAAAGATGCACTGTTTACTTCAGGATGGGTCCTTTGTTTAAAATATATTAAGAACATGCTTGATAGTTAGACCTTGATTTATGCTTACCTGAAAGCTCATGCTGTAGTTGATAGGGCAGTTTGACTGCTAGAATTTTGTTCAGACACAGAGCAGGTACTAATTCACAGAGACAAAATTTTGAGAAGAAAGCATACATACATCCAAACCCCAGAAAAACATGCCTAACTTGGAGCAGTCTCCATGTCCCAAGTCCCTGCTCTCTGCATATGTAGCTCAGAGCTTTAAGAGCATCTGCCATTTGCGCTTACAGCTGACCCAAGCTTTACTCTGACCTGCCCTTCAATGCCAGAAGGTGCCAGCCCTGCCCTTGTGTGGCTCCTTGGTGTGAGCCCCATCAGCCTCTGAAGTCAGTGACATGTTTACCAGGCAGATTTCTGCTGGGGCTTTACTCCCTGGACCACTTCAGGGCTGGCAAAAAGGATTCATCAGGACCCGAGGGAAGCAGGAAGCAAGGGTCTCTTCTTTCTGCAGGGAGCTGGGTGTCAGATAAGCTGTGTGAAGCCTCATCCTCACTGAGCAATTCTTTCAGTGAAACAACCTGTGAGGCAAACGAGTCCTGAAAGATCTTGTCCTATCAATATACATATATTCCACTCTACAGACACCCACACCCTTGTCTCTAATTGGTCAGGTGAAGAGGTGCCAGGGGACATAAGAATAACAACAAATTAGTTCTCTTTTTTAAATTACATGAAATTCAGACAGCACCCTAGGTCAAAGGGAGCTCTGGGAATTTTACCCTAAAACCAGAGCAGTACTGAGAGGTTCAGTTATCCATGCTTCTACTGGCAATGTTACTGCAAGCAGAAAGGGTGTTTTATTTAGCAAGTGAAGACAGGGACATGCTGTCAGTGGTTTAATGACTTTTCCATTTAAAAAATATAGAAGACTTACTGTGAAATTGAATCTCCAACATGAAGAAAAAGTTTAATAAACCTTTCAAAATGTGGAAGAAAGGAAAAGCCTTTACTCCAAGGATGCAGAGCAGCAGCTCAAGAAACCTGGGTGGAACTGATGGACATCAGAGCCCCTTGGCACCGTCATGTAGTCCAGACTTGCTGATAACACATTCACCTTCTGTAGCACCATCTGCCATGGGCTTTGGTCATTTTACCAAGTAACTCTTCTCAGGACAAGTTTTCTGCTGCTAACGAGGATGCATCCAGCAGAAGAGGAACCCCTGTCAAATTCTGACAGCATCCCAATTACACTGAAAAAAGATCCAATCCCAGATTTTTGCCCAGAGAAGTACGTAAGACCTTGTCAGCAAACCTGCCTGGCCAGGCAGGAGAAGAAAGCTGTCCAGGCTGTTCAGAACTCTGAAGCAGCACACTAAGTGACCTCCATGTGCCAGCTTTAGAAATTTGGGAGAATGATGAGGATCAGTTTAAGTGACTTGCACAATTCTAGCTGCTGATACAGATGACTGATGGTACTTCCCATGAATAATTTTCTTGTAATATACAGTGAAAAGGAAGATAAGCCTAATTAAACATTCTGAGCATCACTATATTAACACACTTCTACACAGCCCAGACTCATTTCAAACTGGAGCACAGGGATTAGTCTTTGAGCATGGCACTGCATGCAGGAGTAGATGGCATCCCTTTGCAAATGCTCTCTGGCACTTGTGACTAACAGAAGGTGACAAAATACTGCCACACATAATTGAGTAACTGCTGGAAAGATCAGGTTGTTCAAGCCGTGTTTGCAAACCTGCTGTGCTAAGTCTGGTATATGGAGCTGTGTAGTACAGCTGCATATGGCCCATCAGATCCAGGCAAGACCCATCCAGGATACAACAAACTTCCCAGGATGTTCCCAGTTCTCATGGGAGACAAAACCTGACAGTTCACTCTCCAGGAAGTCCTAGATCAGGTGGGTTAGTGCCTTTATTAGGGAGGAGGAAGTGCTTTTTGACTTCCAGATTCTCAGCTAGTTGGAGCCCTGAGAATAGAGAGTCTACATCAGTCCTTTCCCTCAGACAGGCTCCCCAAACGAAAAGCCAGTTAGAAAATACAGAAATCTGTATCAAGGAGCATCTAGGAAACAACTCCAGATGGGGTAGTACAGCAGCAGCAACACAGGCATCCGTGAAGGTTACAAGGAAAAAGCTGATGCCTACAACTATGAAAGACTGAATATTTTCGAGCATCTGTTGTAGACCAGAGATAGAAGATAGAGAAACTTAACAGATACCTAAGAAGACCGATGTGTAAGTGGAATCCAAAACTGCCAACACTGCTGAAACATTTTTTTTGCAGAAGTCAACATCTATATGGATCTCAGTTGCAAATAAGAGCTTTTGCTTGATTGACTACAGGAAAACAACAAATAAAGTAAAAATGGGAATTCCTTGGATCAGTCATGTCATTTTATAATCATATTAACCTTCTTCTGCTGTAGTCCTTGAGCAGGCCGCGACATCTGATAAAATACTACCCTAGTGGCACTGCTTGCAGTGTGACTCTACTGGCTCAGACTCAATCTCATCAGGAGTTCTGAAGGCTGTTTCTCTATTATATTGAAAAGTTGCTTAGCAAATGCGTAACAAGAAAATGAAGAGCAACATATGCAACAACAGTTCTTTCCTCAGTTTCTCATCACTTTTCCTTGACCCCCTCTATTAAGTAATTAATACAGAAAACACATCCCACAGCTCCAATCAACACCTTCTGAACACATGCCTAGGAAGAATACAAGGTTTGATCCAGGGGAGTATCACTTGCTTTGACTTACAGGTGTAGAGCAATTGAATAAAGCCCCTTTAACTATCCTGTGTGAAGGATAGCATCAATTTCAGGATGGGTAATTAATGAAAAGCTGGCAATCTTGTAACAGGACTCAGTGCACTTGGCTCATTTCTTTGTTGTCCTGCTTCAGATACAAGATTTGATAGGGAGGATAAAAAGTGGTGTTTTATCCCCCTTTCAAGGAATCTACAGAGTGACAGCTTCTGTACATCACTACAGAAAGTGAAGGGAGTCTCCAGATCACACAGTAAGGCCAGGATTGCATTTGCACGTTAGTGAAGCCATTTTGAAGGACCTTAACCCAGACCCTACTCCTTGGTTAGTGCCAACTTTAAAGCAGTACCTGCAATCCCCTTCTCCAACTTGTCTAGTACTAGTGAAAGCCTGGCAGGCTGTCCCTCCTCAGCTAACAGCTCCAGGGCTTGGAAGGGTGTGGAGGATGGGTGAGCAAATTATTGCGTGGTGAGCAAATACAGAACCCAACAAGGTGTGGACATGTCATCGGATGCTGACAGAACAGCCGCCTTTACTGCACGAGTTAGGGAGGGCAGCACCTGAACAGAGTCCCCGTCTCTGTGTGATAGGCATTTATGCAGGTGGTTTTAGGGGGTTTAACTGGCACATTAATCCTTGTGACTCCCAAATTATCTGTGACCATTCCTACTTTATGAAAGTTTTCAAGTGATAAACACACTAGCACTTTTTAGGCTGGAAAGGATACTCTTCCGTAAAACTGCAAGATCAACAGGCAGTAAAGAAAATTAATTCAAAACTGAAATGTAAAAAAAAATCCAAAGTAATTTTCTACAAATGAAATTAACTTGTGAAGCTCATTGATACAGGATGTTATAGAGGGCAATATAACAATCAAAAGGAAACAAAATAAGCTTGTGGAAAATAGACCCAGCATATTTATTAAGATAGAAGCCACCTTTGTCTCCGCAAGTAACTAAACAGCAACATGTCTGAACTGGTGAGAGATCCCTTGTACATCCATGCATTTCACGTGCTATTTTCCCTACACTTGGGCAACTTCCAAACACAGGATGCAAGGCAAATACGAAAGTCTCGGGAATAATTTTGTCACTCAGTTTTGGGTCTCTAAAAATGCAGAAACAATGTGTGTCCCAGTTAATTCCTTCAAGATTACTCCCATTTTCTGAGAAAAATCAAACATTTACATGATATGAAACACAACAGAACACACCGCGTTAAAAAGTGAAGAAAATTAAAAATTAATCTGTCCCAATTTCCTATTGTTGTTTTTACTTAGGTATTTCAACTTGCTCCATTCGCATTCTTTTATTAGGTCAGAACATTCAGCTTCCATTGATGAAAACCTGATTTTAAAAATCAGTCCAAGCTCACTCAACACAAAAACCAAGTACTGTTTCTGGTGCTGAAAGTATTTTTTAGGAACAAAACACAAAGCATCACATGTTCACATGTCAACACCTTTATCATTCTGGTTTGGTTTTTTTTTTTTTTTCAATCCATCCCCTACAATCTTCCCTACTTAACAGACTGCTGTAACGTATACACCTCTACAAATATTAAACTAGTATTGCCATCACGATTTCTGTCGTTTTTAAGCAAAGAAAAAGTCACGTTTATTTTGTAGTAGCAATAGTTTCTTTTTTATTTTTAATATACTTTAGGAAACAATATACAAAGCTGAGCTTTTCCACCATTTTCAAACGGTGAGTTGCTCCAATTACACAAATTCAGCGTTTTGTGATGGTTAAGAACAGCAGTCAGCACCAGACTTAAACAGTTAGCTACAACACAAACATCCTTCGAAATGAAATGTCATAATATCAAGACAGGTAAACCAGGAGTTAACATATGACAACTGTTGGGGAGGTGCCTTAAATCATTCTTGTTGAATTTTATATTTCCTTAAATATTTTATACATATTTTCCTGTTTACAAGTTTTAAACAAAACCTCCCTTGAGGAATTATTTAAGTACAAAAATGTTCAACAAGAACAGTTCTAATAAAGAATCCCCAAAAAGACCAAATTTTAATGTGTTGACCAAAGGAAATGAAAACCAGTGTTTCTTTGCTTTAACATGTTTATTACAACAGATACAATTCACATCTGACTAGCTTTTTTTTTTCCTCTTTCCCCTCCCACAACCATGTTAACATGTTCATTGGGCTATTTCCTTATATTTGAGCAAGTAATGTACTTTCAGCACACATGCCCAGCAGTACTATAAGTCCATTCTTACAGGGTGCAAATGGAAATACGTTTCAATAATTTATACAAACAAGTGGGTTATGCTCAATCACTGCAATTTTAAGCTACTGTACACAGGAATGAAAAGATTATAGAAAAAGTGCCATAGCAACAGTGCCTTAAGAAAAGAGAAAATTAGAAGCATTAAAAAGCTGATAAAATCAGATCTAGGATTTCACGGGGAAATGGAACACAGAAGATGAAAAACATTTCTCTGTAAAACAGAAATGGAGAAGCACTGCTCTCGACTCGGTGCAAGTGTGGAAACAGTTGTTTCGTGGTATTTTGTACATTGCCCAAACTGTTGCAGCCTTAGACACAGATCGCCTGGCGCTTGCATTGAATTTTAGGAAATGAAAAATTTCTGAATGATAAATTAACTAAAAAAAAAAAAAGGGAAAAAAAAGAAAAAAAAAGAAAAAAAAAAAAGAAAGCTAATTTTGCAGACAGGTTTACATGTAAGAGGCTAGGTATTTAGCCACCTCAGCATTGATTAGTTTTGGATGTCTAAGCTCTGATACACATGGCTTCCCATGGCTTCACTCTACAAAATATATTTACAACGTGAAGAATACATCTACAAGAAATCTACATTTCAAGGGTTTTACAAATCATTCTTGTATCTTTCCCCTGAATTTGACTCCCTCCTGTCCCCTTCCCCATGTCAACTTTTTTTTTCTGCCCAGCTCAACGGTCCAAAGTCTACTCAAATGCAGCTCAAAAGTGTTAAGACTGGGCATCAGTTTAATAGTTCCTGTACTCAAAACCATGTGCAATTGTTTACAACTTTTCACACCATGAAGGAATTCTGATTCTTTAGCTTTTCAAGTTCTTTAATTTGTTGCCTCAAAAATAGTATCCTGCAAGAGAAAATAAATAAATTAGTATAAACATTTCCATTATACAGATGTATTAAATAAGCATCTACACAAGTACTTCTACAATTTCAGTGAAAGATACCAAGTTCCTTAGCTCCATTAAAAAAATTCAGCTATTAAGTTAATTCCCAATCTGTTCAATAACCTGTAAACACATGCAGATCCACAAAGGCTCAGCGCGTTTGACACTTTAGTTCAAAAAACTAAGTTGCTCTATTTCTACTATGACTGATATGCAGTTATGTTTAGGTCTGCTCTTCACTTGAATGTAGCTCCCAGAAAAAGCAGGACACTGGCAAGTAAGCCAAGTAACTGAATAATCTGGAGAACAGCATTATTCCTGACTCATGTAGTTTTCCAGACTGTAAAACAACCTAAAGTGCTCAATTTTTTTCAAACGAGTGAGTTTCCTGCTAGGTGCAACACTGTTTTTTTAGTATTTGGTTCTGAGGTTAGTGGTAGTCTCTAGCTATGAAAAGCTCCAATCTCAAAAATATTTGAGGCATCATTAAAGGGCATCTAAGAAAAAAAAGTTGTAACTACACCTTGCTTAGAAATAAATTATATTGCTTACAACTTTTTATACATTTTTTCTTCTTCTACTGAACTGACATAAGCAATTACTGCGACTAACAAACATTTGGTTTACAGGACTGTTTCCCAGAATTTTTAATGAACATTTTGAAACCACTTTTCGTGATGCTGAAGTGTAATGCAAACAAGTCAGTGAAATAAGAAAATACGCAGGGAGAGTTTAGGTTTTATATAAATATTCTATGAAGTTTGAAGCAACTGTAATCAATGCAGAAAAAGCATCAATTCAACAGACTTTTGTGGAACACTTAACAAATATGTGCCCAGTTCATTAAAAATGAATTTTCTACTGAAAAGAAGGTGAAAAATTATTAAGATAGACACACTGAAAAGATAACATTTAACTTCAAGGCATGGGCATAAAAATGTATCAGTCAATGAAAAGTGCCTTTTCACATGCTGTCACTTATGATTCACACAATGTATTTGCTTTGTCTAGAGATGAAGTTCCTTCTCAGAAGAAATTTACATAGTACTCTTCTGTGCAAAAGTACAGAAACAGTATCATCATGTAAATGTACTGATTTTGATAATCCCATCCTTTGCGAAAGCCTCCCCCATCAACTTGGTTACTTATGCCTTGTATTCCACATCTTTGGGATTGCAGCAAAAATAAAAGATACATGTTACTACAGGCTCAAAATCATAATAATAATTATCCATTGACAGTTTAAGGATACAAAGTGTACAAGAAACAAGGTGCTATTTAATGAGCTGAACACTGATATTTGACATTTTATTTCAGATCCAATGGGCACTCAAGAGACAAATGACACCTAAGGAAATGAAAACTGTAAGAAATCAAGCATTTCATTAAATATACTACAGAAATCATTCATGTAGTGAAGTTACAAAATAAAGCTTTAGAAAGAATGGGTATTTTCAATTCTTGATCAGGAAAGGTTTACAAATATATTATAGCCTGCTTCTAAAGGATTGTTTCACTAACAGCCGAAATGGAAGAGCTTCTAGAATAAATGCAGCTATTTTAACAGCATGCAACGCAATTAAGGTGGCTTCAAACAGTAAATCAGAAGCACTGTATTCAAACTGTAGTGTGACTTAATAGTTGGGATAACATCATTGAAAAAGTAAACTGAGTATGAAAGTAGATTCAGGACCATGACTACTGGTGAAAATTTTGAGCACTTATTTTAAGATTACGGTTTCCTATCTTGCACAAAAGTATTCAAAAGTGTGGCTGTGTATCACTTCAGTGATACACAAGACAACTGCTATCACTGACTTAAGAAGCAAAGTCTACTTTTCTATTAGCAAACATTAATTTTTCCTTAGCTTGTGACGTAAATTATACCTGTTCATACTTGCTCTGGCTTTACACCTGTTGAATCTCTCATACAAACTGTAGTGTTTCAGATCAGGAAAAACTGTGTAGATGTGTACCTATGTGATCCATGCACTATGTATTGACAGATATCTAGAAGCATGCTGAAATCCTGTGAGTTAATCAGTTTTTTGTATGCACTAACATATTTTCAAAGGTATTTCTTTTCTATCCAACTAAAAATAAGAGAAATTGCATATCTGGTTCTATTTAGTGGAGGGAAACAGGTAGAATGTACACAGGTAAGAAAGGCAGCTTGCAAACATGGCAAGTACTGGTGTACTTATAAAGTCATCAGTAAATAGAACTCATGCAAAATAATGCCAGAATGGAAGTTCTAATAACACCTTGGAAACTAAAAATAAGCACAGAGCACACACTTACCTTTGCTCACGCAAAGTTGCTTGAATTTCACATACTCGAACTAAAGACCTTAAATTCTTTAATTCAGTACAAATTTCTGACATATGCACACTTCCCATGTTATGGGCTTCCTCACGTAATCTTGATGCCTGCAGTGGTTACACATAAACGTTAGGTTTTTGAATCATGCATTGGAAACAACTGGCAGTAGCCAGAGAACTGCTGAATGAGCGTGTCTTGAAATAGCAAAGCACTCTAATTTCAAAAGGGAGTATTAAGTGAGAAACACATTACGTTCTCTACAAAAGCCCATTTCAAATCAGAAATAAACAACACTGCTGCCCAGAAACTGTCTAACCCTGGCCTATGCTAAGGCAGGGACAGTTTAGACTTTCTTGATCCTAACAAATGTTTACCCAACCATCTTGAAAGACAGTATGTGACAGGGCTCTGAGTTTCCAAAGTAATTTGTTCAAGTAGTTCAAAGTTTCTATCCATTATTTTAATGGCAGACTTAAATTTCCCATCTATTCAGGCCTTAGGGACACAAATAACGGAATGCCATCTTCTCTCCAGCTACCTTGTACATGACAAAAAAAACTTTGCAACCCTCTTCAGGTGTTCTCTTCCAGACAAACTCCCTTACTTTAATATCCCGACTTAGTCAGCCGGAGACAAGCAGAAGTGTAAATTTAAAGGGCATGACCTATCCAATTCCCAATTTGTGCACTTCTCGAAGTCTCATCACTGAACTGGGTATGAATCCAGAGAACTCCTCAACAGCACCAAGGAGACCAGTACAATTACTCTGAGGCCCCGTGCATTACACTGCAACAAGGAAAGACTTCTTGCAAATGGCACATGGAAAAATTGTTTCAAATACAGCCTTCCCTATCCTCTGCTACACTGGGTCTGGTTGGGGTGGAATAAATTCTCTTCACAGCAGCCCACATGGTGCCATGTTTTCAGTCTGTGACCAAGCCAGTGCTGACAACCCAATAATATTTTAGCTATTTCTAAGCAGAGCCTACACAGCATCAAAGGTTTCTCCCTTTCTCTCTCTGACTCCCTCTCCACCCAGCAAACACGCTGTGGGTGGACAACAGGCAGGGAGGAACAAAAATGGGACAGCTGACCCAAACTGACCTCAGGGATATTCCATACCACACAATGTGTTCATGTTCAGCAGTAAATCTGGGGGAAGTTTTCCAGTGGTTGCCACGGCTTGGGGACTGGCTTGGCAGTGGCTGGCTGGTAGTGACTGGTTTTGCATCACTTTCCCCCACCCTCTTTTACTCTTTAACCTGTCTTTACCTCAACTCATGAGTTTTCTCACTTTTGGCTAATTGTTTCCCCTATCCTGCTGGGGCAGAGCAAGCAAGTGGCTGTGTGGTTCTTAGCTGCCTACTGGGATTCATCCACATCTGCTTAGGTATTCGTATGCTTAATTTTTCCTTCCCAAAAATAATGTTATTTAGCACAGGTCATCATCAACTTCTGGCACTTCTCCAGTTCAAAGCAGCATTTTGTGTTCTAATTCCCTACATTAAAAGTTTTCTTTTCTGGGGTTTGTTAACATCCAGGAGTACCTTGGTCTCCAGTAGGATATAATTTCCCATGTCTTGCCTGCACAACTCCAGTTCCTGAATTATTTTTCAGTTTTCCATGTTAAGTGCTTTTTATGAGTTCTGTGAGCTAACTGCTGTAGTTCAAGAATGTTTTAGCTATTACTACTGCACAGCACATTTCTTCAGGTCTGACTGCTTTAGCGCATACCTGCCCTGGCTCTTCTAATTTATTTACTTATTTATTTTTCAGTTTACTCTGGCATGTGCTCTTCTGCCCTAATTTCAAGTTACACTATGCATCTGGCAGCTATCTGAAAAAACCAAGGGACTGTATTTTTAGTCTCTCCACTTTATCTTATCTTCTTCACTACATACTGCACCTATACTTTCATTCACTTTTTCTTTTGTATCAAATATCTCACTTAAGTGCCTCAAGTGCTACTGTTCAAAACTGGTCTATAAACAACACTACCACGTGAAGTCATCTGAAATAGCAGACAGGAAAACACAGCATGTAGCATGTAGCACAAAGTACCCAACTGAGTACACGACTGCCTAGCATTAGCTGAGTTTTTTGATCTCTTTATTACCAACAAGGGAAAAAACCCCAAAACCTATGCACCGCATAAATCTGTTTTCTGTATCAAGGTAACTTGTGATCACTTGTGAATTCAGTACACAGTGAAAATAATATGTTCAAAACTATGGACCAACGCCGTAGAGAAGTGCCTGAGCTGCACCATTTCCTTAAAGACACTTCACAGCAATGGCTCAGCGTTTGACTCAGTACAGGTTGGTAACGTCTCAAAAATGACCTAAAAAAATCAGTGAAAAGAAGCAAGAATCCTAACAAGGTGTCACTCTAGACTGTGCTTGTAAGAGTCATCTTGCAAGTTACTACCCAGAAGTCGCCAGTGTAGGTTTGTGCCAGCATGCAACCACTCTTAAAAAGACCAAAGTAAACTGGGCTACGTAAGATTATTATCCCAAACAAACTGCACCAGATAGGGCTGCCTGTGAAAAGAATTGAACTAGATTCAATAACCAATACGGTTCCTTTGAGCAATACATTCCAAGCAGCTGACGTGCATCCAGTTTCCTTGTATTACAACACAACAGGTTTCATGCAATTAGCTATAATATATGGATGGCAGTTTTACTGCATCTCCCATTATGTAAAAATAACCCAAATTCAGTCTGAGTCCTCTACATCAAATTACAAACAAGGCAGAGTTTCTTTTTCACTGTGTAGAACTAACAAGTCAGTAACTAAAACTGCGGAGTAGTCTCAAATAGTTTAACTCTGTACCTAATTTATAACATTTTCCACATTAACAAAAATATTATTAAAAAATATGTTGAAATCTATGTTCTTTGCAAATTTCAACAGAACTTTAGCAGTAAGAAAATAGTTATGAGGATAGCTACTCATCTGAAGAAATTTCAAAAGCACTGAGACTTCAAGTGAGACTGAAAATACCCAACTGCTGAAAGGCAAACACATGTAAAAACCTGCAGGTCTGGCCTAATCTCTCTTTCCTCCCTTCTGGCTTAGGACAAGCATCAGGATTTGGGTTTTTTTAAAATACTTTTAATTCCTAGAAAAAGCAACTTGAGTAAGAAACCCAAATTTTAAGCTACACATTATGCACTCGCACAGGGAACAGAGCAAAGGAGTACTCACCTGCTTTTCTGCGTGATCCGCAGGCCAGCCTTGAACATGCTTTATAAGGTTTTCATTGAAGTGTGCTGCTAGCGTAGGTGTTAATGAACATGTGGGTCGTACAGATGTATTTTGTGGTGCAGGTGTTGAGTTTGATGCACTACTGCTAGAGGTATGGTTCGGACCTGGTGATGGACTTCTTTGACTACTAGAAGAATAAATTAAAAAAAGCAAGTGAGCATTTAAAAACATATGTGAACCTACAAAGAAATGAACACCGAAAATTCACTGCTTCCAGGCACAAAAATACATAAAGTGTTCAAACCACAAGTAAATACTTTTGGTAGACCAAACCTGTGCCACTTTTCTACAAACCTCTAACTTTTATTGGAATGTTTGAGTGCTACAATGTAACACGGGGTTTTTGTTGTTTGGTTGGGTTTTGTGTTTGTCTGGTTTTTAACTCTGAGAGCTGTTCAAGAGATGTAAGCAGCGCCTAGATGGTGTCAGACAGAGAATATATACACGTATGTTCTTCCTTCAAACAGCTGCAAACCTAAGATTTTCAGTAATGATGTATCAGATGGGAGTCAAACAGGTTTATTCAACACAGGTTTGCCACAACAATCATTAAGAACAATGCCTGATGTCCTGATCTGAAAATACAGCCATATGGGATTTGAGGAGTTTACTACTCATGTCAAAACACAACCTAGAAGGTTTTTGTCACATTGTACGTCTTCACTTAATGCACTCAGGAGAACAGAAGTATCACAGGAGCAGTGTGTTTGTAGCCATGAAACTTGACTGCTTTACTGGAACATACTCAAGAGTAACAGTGATGGTAGCTCACAGTTATGATGTTCGTAGGCACTACACATAGGGAGAAATAGTAGCACTAATTGTGTAAGTAACTAACAACTCTGCCACTGGCAGAAGCTTTTCAACACAGGCCATAATTTCAGTCTATTTCTTAAAACTTTGTATCACTCGTAGGCAAGAAGAAAGTATTATGAAGGAGAACCAAATTTTAAAGGACTCTTGTTTCATCACCTAAGCTAACCTGTCAGTCCCCTTGAAGACTGAAAACATTCTTACAAAATGCAACTATCTTTCTAGTCCAATGCCCAGACATTTATCCTAATCAACTCACACTTGCAAAGAATTACAGCAGTAAGAATTACAGCCAACAAAATGGATCTGACATGGACCTGCTGGAACAAAGCCAGAGGAGACCCACCAAGTCGATGAGAGGGCTGAAGCACTTCCCCTATAAAAAAAGCAATTCCTGCCCTCTCTTCAGAGCTTATGAGAGCCACAGTATCTGG
Source organism: Rhagologus leucostigma (assembly GCA_013397725.1). Classification (NCBI taxonomy): domain Eukaryota; kingdom Metazoa; phylum Chordata; class Aves; order Passeriformes; genus Rhagologus; species Rhagologus leucostigma. Next base: position 301,712 of record VZTD01002137.1, read on the forward strand.
AGCACTGTGTAGTGGGAAGACTAAAACCAGGCAAGAATTAAACTGCTATAGCAAAGGAATGTGGCAGACGACCACACAGACACCTAAGAGGCTGAAGCACATGCTCTATCAGGAGAAGCTAAAAGTAAAAAGAAGGCTGAGGGAAGGAGATTGAGGGATCTTTTCACAGATTTTTACTGCTTTTGAGGAGAACAGACAGACTTTTCAGAGATGCACAGTGATAGCACAAGAGGCAGAGACAAGATGCGACAAGGAAAATTCTAATTAGACATAAAAAAAAAATCACCACAAGGGTAGTCAAAAATTAGAAGATATTCTGAGATACTAAAAAAAAAACCACCTAGGTAATGCCCTTAGCAATTCAAACTTGCCAGTCCAACTCTCAAGTTGGAACCAAAGTAGACCATAACTAGAATTCCGTTCCAAACTAAATTATTCTAAGTTTCAATGTATTCATTTAGCATCAGCATAGTGATGGTGTAGAGAAAGGCTACTTTTATTAACTAAGTAGAATTCAGGCATAGCCTTATTTACTCCTTAGTTCTACTAGAATTAACATTCCCCCTATGACTTGCCTCCTCTTCATTTATCAGCCTGTTTTCTCCTACTCCTACTTCATCAGTAAAAATCACTCTAACACATCAGAAATGTTTCAAGAAAATAAATAATAAAACCTGTGGGCTTCTCAAAAACAAAGTTGTATCTTAATTATGGCTAAAACATACTGTCACAAAATATCCTAGGCACCGCTATGTTAGCAGCAGGGGGAGCTACGAATGCAGAAATGACCGTTCCAAACGACCACAGTATTTTTAAACGCTTCACTAAAGGCAAATACCTGCCTTAGCTGAGTTAGGACTGATCATGCCACAAGTAAAAGAATGCCTCCAGAGAGGCAAAAATATCCGTAACAAGGGTATGAGAACAGGACAGTTCTGAAATACACTATTAAAAACAACAAAATCTTACAACCTACAAGAAATGGAACGAAACATGTCTCTTCCCAGCACTTTTCGAAGCTAAAGGAAAAATCTTCCCAGTCCTTTCTGAAAACAAAAAGAAACTACCAACCTGATGAAACTACTAATTATGGAAGCACTCACTGAGTTTCATTTTTAAAGCAGCCATAATTCATGGCATGTCTTTGGAATAATCTCTAACAGACAGACTCACTGTATGCCCACATTGTGGTAATTTCCCAACTTAAATGGCTGAAACGTTCACATCTTAAAAGTTAGCAATAGCTACTCAGGTATTCTTACACAGTGTTTCCACCCCAACAAGTCAAAAATAATTTTACCTCAGTTCACTTAAAACTTTTAATGAGCCAAGGAAATGTAGATGTGATTAACTTCTGCTCAATTAATCTGTATTTAAGATGGAGAAAAATGCAACCTTAATTCACAAAAAAGATTTTGGACCATCTGTCCACAGTTCAGGTTGCTATAAAGAGCTAAAAGAGCTGCACAGTTCAGCTCTTTTTCACTGCTATAAAAGTAAAGGACATTAGCTCCCAAGAGCAATTCCCAATCCAACCGACTGCTTTCACCTACAAAGGAATAATCTGTTCCCTATCAATTCAGACACACTGCCTGGACACAGCAAATCTTTTGCAGATAAGTAAACCAACATCTGAGCTGGGCCACTTTCATTCAACCCCACTGCACTCAGGAGAAGAGAATACCAGGCACACAGGTTTTTCCAAGTCACCTATTCCTTAATCTTCCACTTTTTGTGAATGAGACACTTCTAAAGCAAACTGAATCACATGAACTCATGATGCACAATACACCCGAAACAATACAAACATGTATTAATTTGAGAGATATAGGACACTGAACAATACTAACATTGTCTCAGTATCTTTCATCCTGGCCTGCACACTGTCTCCTGTGCTGCCTCCCCCTCAGCCACAGGAATGTGCAACCTGCACAACACCTCCTGCTTCAGCAGTGCTGGGGCAAACTCAGCTTCCTCCACCAAAACACTGATGACAAATGGAATGACGGTTTGCAGAGGGACAGCAGATCCCTAAACTTGCTGCAGGTAAGGATCATGCCAGAGAACAAAGTCATGTAACCCAAAGGGAGGGTGAGGTACGGATTAGTAGGCCAAATGCCCACCAGTATCAACTCACACAGACTCCAAGCCATGGTAAATGTTTCCAAGAATGACTATCTTTCTCAGTAATATTTCCTGTGGGGAAAGGGTGAACAAACGGCCTGTGACTGAGAGCTGTCCCCCAAAACCTCACCACTCCTCATAAAAAAGCTTAGCTTGCTGCAAAGCGTAATTTTATCTTTGGTACTGTAATTCGCAAAGATTTAAATAGCACCATCTATAATTACTAGGGATCGGAGCTGGACACTTTGTCTTCATTCTCCTCAGAGATAAATGAGTTATAGGCTCGTACTCTGACAAAAGATTAGAATCAAGTGTCTGTAAAACAGCCTACATTAAAAACTCAAAACTTCTGACTTGCCTGTGTTTGTACCCTCAAACTGGTCAATACTGCAGGGTCTTCAGTAAAGCCAGCTTCTGGGACAGGACTAACAAGCACACAACAAATAATCCAGTCCCCCAAAAAACCTCAAAACACAAAGTAACTCCCTTCTCCCCACAAAAACAGCCAAAACAAAGAAAACAAAGGTCCCCTTTGTTATTAGTCCCAAAAGGACAGATAAAAGGACCTCACTATTTTATGATCTCGAAGGCACCACCATGTAGCTTCAGGTATACTGACAGAGTATTGGGGTTTGGTTTTTTGTTTGGTTTTTTAATACCATACTAAAGACCTTATTCAACCACTCTAAAAATCCAGCTATTAAGAATCGTAGATTTACACAACTTCTAAAAAAGTCAACCTGCAACATCTTCCTGCCATAGTTCTATACCATGACTCCATCACAAAAGGATCCTATGACACATATTTGGTTACAGCCCCTGGAACCAATATGACAAAATCCAGAGCATCAGACACTGTGAAGAGTCCACCTTCCCGAAAGAAAAATTTCAAACAAGATACAGATTCTAAACCCACCTTGTAAATCAATGGTTAAATGTTCATGTCATGCAACATCTGAATAAGCTTGCAAGGTTGACAAAACAGTCTGGTCAAGGAAAGGTATTTGTGAAATTTACTTAATTTTTAATGTTTTTCATTAGAGCAGCAAGATCACCTGACAGACCAAAAAATCATACTAATTTAAAATCAAATTAAACAACAGCAAGACACTACAAACATCTAACACTAAGCAAATCACAGATTCTGTAACTGCAGAGACAGAAACTCCAAACTCTGAAATCACAATACAAGGAATCACTTGTAAAACTGTCACCAGGGTGACAGAGCACAACTATGAGTTCCATTTTGCTTCTGTGAGAATGAAGTCTAATGGTTACCCCAAAAATGGAGAATCTACCACATAAACTATGTAACAAAGGTACTTAGCTGCATCATCTCTGTAGCAGCAGTTAAACCCTATGTTCCATAAAAAGGCCAAAGAGTCCACTAACTGCAACATATACAACACATGTTGAATCCAGATAAAAAACTAAGGACAGAACAGAGAAGCATTTCAATATACCTTGAACGCTGAAGACTTCGTGGAGAGGCAGGTTCATGACCCGCCTGCTTGTCAGCTATTACTGGCTGCTGAGGTGCTGCCTGGGAAGCTGGTCCTTGTTTAACACCTGGAGTAGCAACCTGGAAAGTTCAAAATTTCATTAGATTTCCTCCACAGTAAAGAGCAAGTGTAAGAACCAGTGATAACCAAGGAAATCACAATTTCAAGACCCGTGGGGTTTTTTGATACAAGGTATTTTGTTGACACAATTTTTATTCTCTTCACAAGGTGTTTTTTTAAAAAAAACATCTCTAGCTCCACAGCTGTGACAGAAAGGTTTTTTTTACTAAAATAGCGTACTTAATAGACATAACAGAAGCAAATTTAGACCGATGTGATTTGTCAAAATATTGCAAGCTTATTAGGCAAAAGAGTTCAACTCAGTATTATTTTTGACCGTATCTTCCATCTGAGCACTGAGTTCATTTTCAACCTCAGAAGTTGTTCATTACCCAAACAAAATCTTCATGTACAAATTTAAGAGTTCCCTGCTTGAAAATACATTACACAGTGTTAAGAACATAACTGTATCACAAGCATATTAAAACATCTCTATGAGAAATGGAAAATAAAATCTAAAGCCTATTTATCAGTTTTCTGCTCCCTTTTCTCTAAGTTCTAAACTCACAAGCGACAAAAAAAATAGTCACCAGTAGCTTCTTGCTCTTCCTTTGTAGTATACATTCAATACAAGGTATTACGACACCAGCAGTAAGATACAAGATAAAAGTCTTTTCTGTGAATTTCTGAGCTGTGACAGGATGAGATGTTTGGGAACACAGTAATGTCTAAGTTACAGAAAATGAAGTTCAAGATACTTCATCTTGCCTAACGCTTTGCATATCTCAGTTAATTTAAAGTACGTACAAGAGAGGTTCAGCTTCAACATTTATCCCCCACTCTGCAAAATCAAGCTAGCAATTTTAAGAGAAAAAGGAGGGAGCAAAGAAAAAATGGCTTATAGGGATCCATAAAGACAAAAAACCCAAATCATCCAGCCTGTCTGGCATTTTCTCACTTCAAATTAGTGTAGATTACTAAATAGTGGTCACCTGAACATCCAGAAATTCTCTATTTCAGAAACAGACTTCTGTGAAACAAACCACAGATGGCAAGTCAGACACTATCTGCTAATATAAATTCAAGACATAACTTGATTCATTTAAATACACAGAATCTTAATGCAAATTCAAACTCTTATATATCTAAGAGGAAAACTCACCTTTTAAAATCATCATCAAAATGAAAATGTTTTCTTTCTGGTTTTTAGATTAATAGACATATCCTAAAAAGAGTCTGAGTAGCACATGAAAAGCCCCTGGTACTAAAAGGATAAAGCAAGATCACTGTAAGATCACTCTGCTGTTCAAATAAACAGACCTATATAGTTGAAGGGAGTGAAGTAGCAGTTCATAAACTGATCTATGAGAAGAGACTACACAAGTACCTTTATGAAATGTATGACATGAAGAACTTTGCTATTAATGCCTGCATTTTGCTCAGCCTGTGAGCAGACATTAACCATCAAGGCTGTTCAAACAGAAGGAACAACTTCAAAAGGAAAGTCCATCAACAATAATGGAATCACACTACAGAGCCAAACTGGAAAAGTAATCAGCTCCTTGGCTGGTAAAAACAAATAAAAAAAAAAGGACCGTGACGAAAAAGTGGGATTTCTGAGATAAATGAACCACAAAGTGTCTCAACTATTCCATGTTTTCCAACTGCTTCAAAGACTGTAAATACATATACCAGAAACAGAAAAATAGTAAGGACTAAATAAATTCAAAAACCAACCAACCAAAAGCAACACTCTCACCGAGCCTGACAGGTCTGTGTAAAGCGCTTTACACAGCTATTTTGCAGAAATTCAGAACAGTTTCTGATCACACAATACAGGCATGGCTAAGAGGCAAAACCGGATACCCAGGCTCCTGGAGTCTGTGAATCGCGAGCTGCCACACGCACACAGCACACCTGCAGGCAGACACACCAGTTTAAATCTGAAAGCAGTACTGTCATGTTCAAGAGGTCCTAAGCAACAGCACTGTGCCAATGGCACCACACTAGTCCCACAACCAGCCCAAATATCTGTGCATCTGGCACCGGGCTCTGCTTGCACAGGGCCAGTTAAGCTCTGTCTCCCCTAAGACCACGGGCCTGTGCTCTAAAACCAAGTGTGTCCTGGCACAGCACCACATCTTGATTAGGCATCATTTACCTCAAACTCTACAACTGGACAAGCTAACCTGACTGACATATCTGACAGGCTACTAAAACAGACATGCTCCCATTGGAGCTATCAGCACCTAAGTTCCCATCTCATGGAACTGAGTTACACAAATACGAGAACTAGCAAGACAGTTCTTTCCCTACTGAACTGGCAAAGTATCTGCTGCTGAACCAAAATTTGTTACTTCTAGGACTAACAAACAATCTCTGGGTTGTAGAGACCAGAACAGATCTACTTCCAGTTACTGACAGTAAACAGCTTAAGAAGATTCTTTTTCATATCTCAGGATTTTGAAGTGCCAAATATATCAACACTGCTATTTGATAATTTCATTACTTGTCACCTAGCTACGGGATGTGAACACATAGACTCAGGATGTAATCCAGGGGCAGAAATCAAGGTACCAACCAGTATTGGTACACACATGAAGCTTTGGCAATTCATTGTATCACTGTCCACCACAAGAAACTGGGAGAATCACTTGGTTTTCTTTGTACCCATGAAAACAGATGAAAGAAAATGAGGCATTTTGACTACAATAATGAATGCAATCTGTTCTCCTGAAGATAAAAGTATTCCTCAAAGGTCTTCAAGACATAAGAGGTTCACTTGTGAGCAGAAAATGGAAAAAAAGACACCTTAGCTAAGCAGAGGTGGTGATACAGAACACAGATTTTAGAAAGGTGGGGGTGTCTCACCCCAAAGTCTAGAGTCATGCTTCTTAGGAAGAACCTTAGCAGCTTATAGGTTAGCTTCAATTTACGTTTCCTAGTCACTGATCCAGTGAAGGGGTCAGGGGGCAGGAAGGGAAAGGGACATTATGTTATTGATCTGTGAACACCTAGCACATTTCTAAACCAAATCTGAGACATCGAGTTAATTTCCCAAGAAGTTCTCTCCCATTCTAAACATCTCTTATTGGGCAAGTCTACAGAATTGTATCAGCTGTTGCCTTTGAAGTATGTTTTTGTTTCTATTTAAATATGCTAAAATACTGATGCCTTGGTAATATCTCCAGACAGCTTCTGAAGCCAGCATAAGAATTTCTTCAAAAAAAGTACACTAGATTTCATGCTGGAGCTGCACTGCCAAAATACAGTCAAAATACAGTTGCTTCCAGTTGTTTGTTTCTATTGGGAAATATAACATACATACTTTATCATCCTATATACAACTGCTAGCACATGGATATATAGGAGCAATACTTAATATTACGTATAATGGTTTCTTACTACAATACGGCATAAATCACAAGGAGCTTACCTTCTGCTGGGATGATACTGGTGGCGTAGTCATCAAAGGTTTCAGTGGAACAGTGTTAGTCTGCGGCGTGCTTATCCTTGGAGACACATATGATCTTGGCGATGAGGCATCAGATGTTAAAGACATTGGAGACTGATTAGATGGCTGAGCTGTAAAGGAAAAGAAACTGATTTTAATAAAACCATGTCCTATCTTAAATGTGAATTAGGTTTTCTCTTGGTACTTTGGAGTATGCTATATCAGATAATATACAAATATGTTCACTGTGAACAAGTAGAACAAGCAAATGTTCAACAACAATCCTAGCTAAGGAATTGTATTTTCCCCAAACTCTCAACTTCTAAAATTTCAGGGGAGGGAGAAAGAGAAGCTATTAGGAAATGCTTTTAACACATGAAGAGACTAAATAATTTCCAACTCCTGTTTTAGAGCGCTCAACTGGATTTAACCAAAAGAATGTACGAACAGTTTATTTAGAAACCTATTCACCCATTCTACGCATATATCAACAGTTCCCCATCCATGGTTAAAAATTAGAATTAGTACTGCTTACCTACTCAGTAATTTATTTTATTGTTTTGACTGCATTTATCGTTTTGGTTTAAGTTTCTAAGCTTAAGTTCTAAAGATTTTTTTAAAGTTACAAGCCAGAACATATTGAAAATACCTGAAAGAATATCTTGCCTGGAAGATGAAAAAAAAAAAACCCCAGCAGACAGAGCAAACTTTCTTTTAAGAATTTAAAGCCTCCCCCAAGAGTCACAGTTGCACAGTTCTACAAAATGGGTGTTAAAGCAAGGAAGAGTTCTGTTTTGTTCTGAACATTAAATAACACCTAACTCAGATCCAAAATATACTGAGAGAGTCTCACGGAAGTTTCACATTAGTTATACAGACGTAGTTAACATACAAGGAAAATCCCAAAAGGTGAGATAGAGAAACATATTTACTTAGTTGTGTGTCAAGTGCCTGCTCCTCAATAACAATTTTTTATCCTATCTTTGGAAAAAAGTCATTCAACATTCTCCATTACCGTGGCGCCAAAGATGCAACAAGAGAGATTCTACAACTTTCAGCTGTATCAGCCTTTTTAAAATGCTATGTAACAAATTTATGTAACTGAAAAAAAGACTCTGAATACCTTGCGTAGACAGTTGTGCAGCTTGAGAAATTAGGGAGGTGATATTGAAAGCAGATGGTCCAGCAGTAAGAATTTTATGGAGTATAGACTGCAGAGAGGCTTGTGTCACAGCTGCTGTTAGAACTGAAAACAAACATTCTGTTTTACTGTCAATTCTAGAACACCACTTAAAACTCTTCAAACTGGCTAATTACATTTAAGCTACATTTTCTTTCAGATTTATTTCCACCTGAACTGTTTTTCAGTTACTTAATTTCAAGTTGACTTGCAATGTCTAGCAAGTCCTTTATTTAGTAGTTTTAACTTTGAGACATACACTTAACAAAGATTCTTTTAAAAAATAACTTCAACTCTTCAGCTTGACCTTATGAATCAATAATAATTCCTGTAAACATCAACAGAAAATTTGTTTAATTCGCTACTGTAGTAAGCAGAATGTGTGTGAAGTTTTTTTACACTACAATAATTTTTTGAAAAAGCAAAAAGCAGAATCACTTTAACTCACTGAAAGAGATGGGAGGCAGACTTCCTGTCCAAGACAAAAAAAAAAATCTTTCAAGTTAAAAATGTGTGTTTCTTCTTACTAAAAAAAACTCCTTATCTGTTCTGGGTTTAGCTGTCCCAAGTCATCCCCCCCAGTAAAAAAAATCAATCACTTTTAGCCATTTTAAAACTGGACAACACAGGAAGAGCATCTTGCAGTATGAGATGATGAGATCCCGAACTACAAGCTTCTGAACCAACCTTTCCAAAAATGTCTGCAGGCTCTGTGGGATACTTCCTGAACATACATTCTACCCATGCACACTCCTGAAAAAAGTGACTCACCAGCACGAGCACAGAGTAACTCTGAATCATGTGCACAGTAAGGGCAGCCCTGCTGTGCAAGGTGAAGTCACTCTGCCCACGGGGACACAGCAAGGCCCTCATGCCATCAGACAATTCTGAACACTCTTGTTTCCAAGACATACACAGCTGCTGCTCAGATATGGCAAGAGAAAGTTACTAGAAATTTCAGTGGGCAGCTTTTTTATAAAATACAATTGGAGTTTACTGGACCTTTCTTATTTCAACACAAACAACCATAACACTCCTTTTTTTAGTCCAACCTAGTGCACTACAGTTTTAAAGGCTTCTCCCTGCACAGGAAAAAGAAACCAGTGACCTACTCACCTATTAATACTGAATGAAGACAGAATATTTGCTGATTAAAAGGAAGCAATTGACAGCTTCTTCTGATAAATAATTGCAAGGTACAGAATATTCTGTATATATTTTAACTTACTTGATTTGCACTTTCAGAAAGTTAATTATCTTTAACTCTTGGCACTACATGTAAATGTTTTACTCCCTATTGAAATCAGTGATCTGTGCACAAGAAGCAAACAAAAACTCCTACACCACTTTATCAGTAACCTGCCACATGCGGACACATTAGATAAAACTGCATTCAAAACGCATCAACTCTACCTGTTCTTGCAGCAAAAGGCACTATAGGTAAGTGATAAACTCACTTCTAACAAACTAAGCCAATGTGACAAAAACCTAAGGGACACATCGATTACACGTACAAAATTTAACTGGCTAGCAAAGCTACTGATATGCTACCTTTACTCAGAGAGGCTAGCTTGTTATGCTAAAGAAAAAAGTTGTTAGGCAACAAGATTTAAGAATCCCTAGAAGTTTCAGTATTTGCAAACACACGTTAATAAAACAGCAGCGCAAACTACAGAAAACAAAGAACAGTGTACGAAACAAAAGAACAAAGAGCTCTAACAAAATTTTGTGCAACAGACAAATGCTGATACAGCTATTAAGTCACCAGTCTCAATTAGACTGCTCACGTACATCAACATTTATTAATTTGAAAACCTTAAACGTTGAGAAGGTTTAACGGAAAAAAAACCCCAGAAAAATCCCCACTTTACCTAGGGATTCATTTATTCACTTTTCATTTAAAATAAGGCTTTCATTTACTACAGCCTGGTATCCAATAATATACTAACGTATGTAAATGCGAGATTACATGAACTTTAAAGAATCCTTACCTTCATTGATTTTGGATATATCTACGCTAGAATTATTAAGCTGCAAGGTGGCTTGCAGAGCAGGCAGCAGCTGTCGAAGGAGATTTGGGTCCTGAAGTAATGGAGGAATTGGTGATTGTGGGACAGGTGAAACAGGAACCGTAGGAGCAGATGAAGCAGGCGCAGAAGTTGGATTCAGTCCAGAAGCAGAAGATGTAGAAGGAGTTGTGCAAGAATGGGATACAGACTTGTCCACAGATGCAGACTCTGAACAGAAGACAGAGAGTGTTTTTCATTTTCCCCAGTATAACCTGACAACTCACTAGAAAAATACCCATATTAAATTCAAAAGATCAAATGCCTAACTATCATTTTTAAGAAAAAAACACACATTATTAGAACAAAAACCAAAGATAGCTGATTTCTAATGCAATTTATGCTACTGAACCTAATATTTATTAGGACCACGCACACGCAACTTTTCCACTTCAACATACTGGATGAAGAGCAGCCAGTATTAAAAATGAGACATTTTTTTCCTTAGCTTTTACAACAAATGTGGGCCAAAAATTTCTTACTGATCTTTTCTTTTACTGTGCCTATACTCATATTCTACATTTTTACTTATGATTCCAATCTTTCTTTGAAAAACATACTATGAACGAATACTTTAGAGCCCATGGATTTCACATATAGGCTACTGTGTCAAATTTGAGGGGAGGGTATAAGCCATGCTTCATTTACGAAGAGACCAGTACAAGAAGCCACAAAATATAAGTCTATCACACAAAATCCAGCTAAATTGCTGAGGATTCAGAAAGGATAATGAACTGTACTAGAAATGTAAAAACAGTCCTGTTAACAGCAGAGTGGAAATATGTCTAAAAATTTATCTGCCCATAATTGATTTTTAACTTGTCAGCTTCTCCTGAAGCATTAAGACCTATATCCTTTATTTTATTCATACCATTTTAGGAAATATTACCATTTCTTATCCACAGAATTACATAGTACTTAAATTCAGTTATACTGTATGGCAATTTGTTCTGATTAATATGAGTTAATTAATTTTAAATTTGACTTCCACTTAACAGAGTTGCTCCTCCATTCCAATACTGTAAGAAATCTCTGCAATGAAAGTATTTCAACTTACTACAGGTGTACCATCAGTCACTTCACATATCCTTCCTTTAAGAAACCTGGACCATTATATTTCAATCTTAGCTCCCCCTTCTCTCATTCTCATTAAACCCTCAGAGACCCCTGCCCCCAAATTCATTTAAGATTAACGCCTCTATAGCACCAAAGAAGTTGGATGCAGAGCCTAAATCTATGGATCCAAGATCTCATGCAGGATGTTTGACCATAGTAATGAAGACCTGGATTTTCAACCCATCGCAAACCAGGCAAAGAAGGTCAACCTGGATATTCTACATTTCAGGCAAAAATCTAAATGAATTGGTAAAACAGGCTGGGAAGTTCTTTTACTTTAAGGGTGTGCTTGGTTTTTTTCTTGGGAGAGACGGTCAAAGTAAGATGATGCCGACTTTATTAGTAAAGAAGTTAAAAGGTCTTGTTTTGTTTTACTACGTAAGAATAAAAGGTTACAGAATTTCTAGCAGCTTTTGTATTCCAATAACCTTAATTGCAACTTTCAAGACTAATCTGGAGAACAACCCTAAAAAAATAAACATAAAACATTACGGAAGTGAGTAACAATGTGCAAATCTTTTCACTGAGATTTCTAATCTCACTGGGAAGAGGATTTCTGCTTCCACGCTGTTACAGTATACATAGCTTATAAAGGTCACAGATACTCCAGAAAACTTCTTCCAGACAAGCAGCTGAGAAATGTGAACCACAAAAAAACTGCTGAAGAATCCAAATTTGAAAGTTTGCAAGGATGCAACAGCCAGGACACAAAGACATATTCTGGAGTTTCAGGCGAACATCTGAAAAAGATGTGGCCATATCTAGTTACAGTCTCCTCAGCGTTCGTTGCAACATATCTGTGATGGGACCTGGTCATTGGCCAGGAGCTTTCATAAGAACAACTTAAAAAGGGACAAAAAGGTTTACAAAGATTGAAGATAGGGAAAAAAAGAAAAACCAGTCACAAAATTTCTGCATGGCTTTCAGTAACACGTGAACTAGGACAGCTGATTAAGTATTAGCTCCCATTAAAACAGTAAGTCATTAGTAAAAGTTTTTGTTATAAAGTATTGCATATAAAATCTTATGTTATAGTGTTCAAAGTAAACATTAAGACAACTGCAGGTCAAGACACATCTAACAAACAAGAATCTTACCATACTAAACAAAAAACATGTGAAGTTTAAATTGAACTTGGATCTGTCATAGTCCAAATAAGACCAAGATACACTGGCAGACAAAAGCAAGGGAAATAAGCACAATGGGACACGTTAGTACTCATGTGTACAAGCCTGCTACCCTACAGTTTTGAGAACCTTACCAGAAAAACAACCATTAAAAAAACCCCAAACAACAAAATACCCTCATTTCAAAACGAAAAAAAAAAACCTGAGCAACTGCCAGCACTAATTTCAAAACTTATTTAATGTATCTAGGCTTGTCTTCACAGTTAAATATGAAGTTATTTTAAGTAAAGAAGCAACTCACTACTGTATTACTTATTCAAGTAAGCAAGTATCTGACCCCCAAACCATACCACCCCATCAAACAGCTGGAAGTGCTCTTCACCCATGCTGCAGTTCTGAACAGAAAACACACTGAATCAAAGGCAAACTCAAGCTAACAATGCAGTTAAAATAAACCTTATACCCACCCAGTCCTGGGTATTCACTTATTTCTTGAATAACAGAACTCAAACCATGTCACTCAAAACCACTGAATTCCATGAGGTCTGTAAAACTACTTTAGTTTGAGTTTTTATGCTATAAAAATGCACACTGAATTATATCAACACAATACAGTCGAGTTACTTCTTTCAGACAATACGGAGACACTATTTCACAGCTGTATTACTGCAGGTACTTTAAGTATGTGTTAAAATGTTTCTGTGAAAGGTATGTTCGTACAATCACCCAGTTAAACCTACAGAAAGCATAGAAAGTAAGAATAGTGCCTGATGCTAACATTCCAATCTTCTGAGATGTTAACTCAAAAACGAAACACTAAATGTTATAAAAGAACACACCTCTATGACCATTACTAACTACATGTACATCACATTAGAACTGTTACTTAACATCATAGAGGATGAAGAGGAAAATGACTGTTCAGAACATCACTGCATTACAAAAATTACCTAATTTAAGTTATTATTACTGAAATACAAGCTACAAACTTGTTCCTGCCCAAAAAAAACCCTGTAAAAATACTGCTAGAAATGCAAGCATTTCTTGTTTGTATTAAGTAGCTGTGCTGGTTCTGGCCAGAACAGGGTTAATTTTTGGCATAACCAGAAGGGTTGGTTATTCTATACCACCTCACTTCACTGCCAGGGGCAGGGGGAAGGGAGTTGTTTTCCAGTCAGCGTAACATGGTACTGGTTCACACACTGCAGGTTCCCACATGGTGAGCTTTTTTTGGAGTGTGAATTGTCTCTCTTTTACACCCTCTTATTAATATTGTTGCTGTTACTGTTCATTTTTTATTTCATTGCTGCTTCTAGTAAATTTTTCTTATCTTAACCTGTAATCTTTTCCTTTTGTGCCTCCAATTCTTCTCTCCAGCCTGTCAAAGGGGAGAGAGAGGGAAGCAGTGAACGAACAGTGAGTGGTTTGGATTCAGTGGGAACACTAAATTGGGGAACATCGCTCATAAACCTCAATAGCTTATCTGGTGCCCAGTGGGGTACAAAGGGTTGAGATAATCAGATCTGACCAGAGCAGCCTAAAACAAATTCGATTTAAGCATTTGTTGTACTAAGCAGGGAGTCATTAGTCACAATGCTGCTTGGTCTGTTCACAGGGTTGTGGCACCTAACCCTGCATATATTCCTGTGTATGCCCTGTGTGCCCAACATGGTGCTCTTTTTCAGAGCAGGGAAAGAGGGATCAGGATTGCTGTGTTGCTGTATTGTGGGAGACCAGTTTAGGACATGATAACATGAAGGGCAATGAGGGTCATTTGGGATGTGTGTTCAGTAATGCTCTTTTACCCTTCCCTTGGGGTCTACCTTTGGGAGTCCATTAAATCGTACCTAGTCTGTGGAGGAAATAGGGGCAGATGATTTTCCCCAGCTTTTTATGCCCTTTGCCTCTTTCAGGCCTGTTAAAACAGCTTTTGAGAATACTGGATTTCCTTTGGTTAAGAAAAGCGTGGTCTTGTTGCTAACTCTCTTGAGTACAGTCTATACCATGTTCAGAGTCAGCGTGGCCCACATCACGTTTAGAGTCAGGAGAGAGATTTCTAGGAAGGTCTGCCCTGCGGGTGGATTGTCATGAGTGGCATGGAATGTGGGAGAAAATGGGCCAGTTTGAGGGGAAATTCTCTGTTTCAGTGGTTTGGAAGTTCACCCCTGAACAACTACAGGATCCTGATAAAGCAACAGAGTATTTTCAAGGAGAATGCTGTGCCAACTCCAGAGAGGAGCAAATTATTGCAGTGTGTTGGGCCCTGGCTACTCTTTACCAGACACAGTTCAAAAGTAGACAGTCCTTCAGGGAGAACAGGAGGAGAACAGACCAACAGGCACTGAGACCACTCAAACAGCAGCCAAGCCAGTGGAACAACTCGTGTCAGTAGCAGTCGCCCCTACACAGAAGAAGAAATCCAAGATCAAATCAGTTCACTTAGTGAGGGATGAAGAGGAAGCAGAACCCTCACAACAGCAGGAAGAAGAATGGCCAAAGATAATCACCCAAATCCTATGCCTCAGTGAGCTGTGAGATATGCAGAAAGATTTCAGCTGCCGGTCACATGAGCCCCTGATGACCTGGCTGCTCCAATGCTGGGATATCATGGCCCATGATATGAAATTAGATGGTAGTGAAGCCAAGCAACTGGGATCCCTGTCCTGGGACATGGGCATTGACAAGGGGATTGCAAAGACGACAAACTGTCAGCCTCTGGAGGTGACTCCTATCATGCAGGAGTGAAGATATTCTCTCAAGGACAATCTAGTAGTACACCCCAGCAGGCAGAATGCCATGGAAAAAAGGCATCCGGTACTTGAATCAGATGTACTGGAGGTAATCTACAGATACTCAAGTAACAAGCAGTCTCCCGTAGATTCAGATCAGGTCCAATGCACACAATCCATGTGGCTGAAATTTGTATAGAGCATGCCATTGTCATACACCAACTCACTGGCAATAATGTCACTGAAAGAAGAACAAACAGTGCTTCGTGTGACTACCCAACTCCAGCAATATGAAGATCATCTTGACCTGCATCTCAGCTGTGGAGATTGTCCAAGACAGACTTGAAAGTCAGTGAGGAAATGTCCCACACCCTGCCAGTACGGACCAGAGTCTCCACCGTTGGGAGCAAGCAACTCCCTGCTCAAGAGAGAAGATACACACGACAAAGTAACCTGTGTTTTTCCCGTGAGCATAAGGGAGGACATGAGGAAGTGGGGTGGAAAATCCACCTCTGCCCTAGCAGTACAGGTATGTGAGCTCAATCGAAGAACAACCACCACAGGAAATTATTCAAGGATAAATGCCACTCCAGTTTTCAGTAGGCAAGTCCTCAGATAGAAGAGATGATCCTATAGAAGGGACCTCCAGTTCATATTTACAAGGAGTGAGCAGTGAGAACTATGATCAGCACTAAAGGGGCCCTGCCCCCAGCCAGATGGAGGAAAGGGACAATCAGATCTCTTGGACTCTGTAGATCCAATGGTGTGGCACATCAGACCCACAAGACTACAAGGCTTTAGTTGACACCAGCACACAATATACCCTGATGCCATCAAGATATGAAGGGGCAGAATCCATCTGTATTTCTGGGATGACAGGGGAATCCCAAGAGTTGACTGTACTGGAAGCTGAAGTCAATCTGACTGGAAATAAATGGCAAAACTACTCCATTGTGACTGGCCCAGAAGCACCATGCACTCTTGGTATAGATTACTTCCGCAGAGGGTATTTCAAGGACCCAAAAGGACATTGTCGGGCATTTGGGATAGATGCTCTGGAGACAGAGGAAATCAGACAGCTGAATACCTTGCCTGGTCTGTCAGAGGACACTTCTGTTCTGGGATTCCTGAGAGCTGAAGAACAATAGGTACCAATTGCTACCACAACGGTCATGGTCTACATCAACTGGGACTCTGTTACCTCCATCCATGACATGATTTGTGAACTGGAGACCCAGGGAATGTCAGCAAGACTCACTCACACTTTAATAGGCCATATGGCCAGTGTGTAAGTCCAATAGAGAGTGGAGATTGACAGTGGACTGTTGTGGCCTGAATGAAGCCACGCCATCACTGAGCGCTGCTGTGCCAGACATGCTTGAACTTCAGTATGAACTGGAGTCCAAGGTAGGGAAGTGGTGCCACCACTGGCACTGCCAACACATTTTTCTCCATTCCTTTGGCAGGAGAGTGCAGGCCACAGTTTACTTTCACCTGAGGAATGCGCAGTATACTCGGAACCGACTGTCCCAAGGGTGCAAACACAGCTTCACTATTTGCCACGGACTGATCCAGAATGCACTGGAAAAGGGTGAGGCTTCAGAACACTTGCAGTATATTGATGACATCACTGTATGGGGGAACACAGCAGAGGAAGGTTTTGAGAAAAGGGAGAAGATAATCCAAATCCTCCAGAAGGCCAATTTTTGCCATAAAGCAAAGTAAGGTCAAAGGACCTGTCCAGGAAATTCAGTTTTTAGGAGTAAAATGGCAAGACGGACACCATCAAAGTGTCACATCAATGGATGTGGTCAACAAAATAGCAGCTATGTCCCCACCAGTGAGCAAATAGGAAGCATAAGCTTTCCTAGGTGCTGTGGGTTTTTGGAGAATGCATATTCAGATTTGGAGAATGCACAGTCAGATTGTCAGGCCCCTCTATCACGTGACATGAAGAACGATTTCAAGTGGGATCCTGAACAACAAGCTTTTGAACAAAATAAACAGGATCATGCAGTAGCCCTTGGGCCAGTCAACACAGAACAAGATGTGAAAAATGTGCTCTACACTGCAGTCAGGAAGAATGGTCCTTCCTGAAGTCTCTGGTCAAAAGTACCAGGGGAGAGACTCAAGGACAACCCCTGGAGTTCTGGATTCAAAAGATCCAAGGCCTGCTACATCCTAACTGAAAAAGAGATAGCGGCAACTTATGAAGGGGTTTGAGCTGCTTCAGAAGTGACTGGCACCAAAGTACCGCTAGCTACTCCTGGCATCCTGACTGCCACTGCTGGGCTGCATGTGCAAGGGGGAAGTCCCCTTCCACACATGATGCCAGTGATGCTATGTGGAGCAAGCGGGTCATGCTGGTAACACAGCAAATTAAAACAGGAAACCCCAAACACCCTTAGATCTTGGAATTCATCACAAACTGGCCCAAAGGTGAAAATTTCAAAGTATCATCAGAGGAGGAGGAAGAAAAGGTGACATGTGCTGAGGAGATCATGCCATACAATCAGCTACCAGAAAATGAAAAGTGATAGTTTCTTCACTGATGGTTCTTGCTGTACTGTAGGGTCACATCGAATATGGAAAGCTGTTGTATTGAGTCCTATGAGGCAAGCCACAGAAGCTATTGAGGGACAAGGTGGATCAAGTCAGGTTGTGCAGCTGAAAGCCACCCAGCTGGCTTTAGGTATCACTGAATGAGACAAAATGGCCACCATTCTACTTCTACAGTGAGTCATGAATGGTAGCAAATGCTCTGTGGGGCTGGCTGGACTGATGGAAAAAGACCAATTGGCAGCGCAGAGGGAAAACCATCTGGGCTGCTGTATTGTGGCAAGACATCACTACTCAAGTAGAGAAGCTGACTGTGCAAGTCTGTCATGCAGATGCTCTCTGTACCCAAGAGTTGGGCTACTGAAGAACATTGCAGCAGTGGACAGGTGGACTGAGCTGTCAAGATTAAAGCGTCTCAGGTGCATCCGGACTGGCAAAATAAGGGTGAATTATTTCTGGCTCAGTAGGCTCACGATGCCTCTTATTATCAGGAAAGAGAATGAAACATACTGATGGGCTTGTGACTGAGGGGTGGATTTAACCCTGGACAGTATCTTACAGGTTATCCACAACTGTGAAAACACGCACTGCAATCATACAGACCTAGCAGGTAAAGCCCCTGTTGTATGGTGGATGACGGTCAAAAGTACGTATGGGGCAGCCTGGCAGACTGATTATATCACACTTCCACAAACTCGCCATGGCAAGCTCTACATTGCTTTCAATGATGGGAACAACCACTGGATGGCTGGAAACACAGCCTATGCCTCACACCACTGCCCAGAACACTACCTTGGGCCTTGAAAAGCAAGTCCTGTAGTGACATGGCACCCTGAAAGAATTGAATCAGACAATGGGACTCATTTCAAAAACAGCCTCATAGACACCCGGGCCACAGTACTGAGTGGGTGTATCATAATCCCTACCACGCGCCAGCCTCTGGGAAAATTGAACTGTACAATGGACTCTTAAAAATCGCATTGAAAGCAATGAGTGGTGGGACCATCAAACACTGGGAGATGCATTTAGCGAAGGCCACCTAGTTAGTTGACACCAGAGGCTCTACCAAGTGAGCTGGCCCTGTCCAAACAAAACCTCCACATACCATAGAAGAGGATTAAGTGCCTGTGGTGCATATGAAGAATGTGTTAGGGAAGACAGTTTGGATTAATCCTTCCTCAAGAAAAGGCAAAAGCCATCCATAGGGTAGGCAAACCCATCCATGTTTTTGCTGAAGGACCTGGGTGCACTTGGTCAGTAATGCAGAGGGATGGGGAAACACTATGTGTACCTCAAGGGGATTTGATTTTTATGTGAGAACAATCTGTAATATCGAATTTTAAAACACTGGCTGCTGAATGACACTGTCACTGTATGCTATAACTACCATGGACAATGAGTATGGACTGCTTCAGATACACCAATCGTGAGCTCCTGATACAGCTTGCAATTAGGTGGGAACACACCAGCTGGAAGGCGTAGGATCTGGGCATGATGTAGATGGCACAGAATAAAAGGTGGATAAAATCCTGGTTCTGGCCAGGACAGGGTTAATTTCTGCAGCAGCCACGAGGGGCAGTTATTTTGTACCACCTCACTTCACTGCCAGGGTTGGGGAATGGAGTCTTTCTCCAGTCAGGGAAGATGGCAGCAGTTCCCATATTGCAGTTTCCCCAGTCATGAGCTTTTGTTCACATATGAATTGTTCACCTCTCCTGCATACCCTTATAATATTGTTGCTTTTACTGTTCATTCTTATTTCACTGCTGTTTCCAGTAAATTGTTCTTATCTCAACCCATAATCTTTACCTCTTCTCCACAGAGGGAAACTCCTTTGTGATGGAAACACACATGCTACAAATATAGACTACAAATTAGTTGTGTATAATCACAACTTTCTTTACCTTAATTTAAACCCATCTATCTTACTTCATGGCTCACAGAGAGGATACCAAACCCCAGAAATACTGCCAATAAAACAAAGCCTCCAAACATCCATTTTTGTATAGTGTAACTACAAAGGTTAAAATCTGCTTTAATTTATGATGCTATACAGAGCCTGCAAGTTTTGCCTTTTGAAGTAAATATAACTAGTCAGAACTCCTCAAGATGAAATATTTGTCTGACAAAAACCCTCAGATACCACTCACTGGGGGGCGTGCATTTCCCCTGCTTTTTCCACAATAGAAAAGAAGCAGAAACACCCCACTCCCTTCTTTTCCTCCCTAATTCCCTTTTTCTGATCTGCTTTGACTGTTTTACTGTTTATTTTGCCACAGAATTAATTTTACTTTCCAACATCTAAGCACTATTTTCTAGTATATTAGTTTTTAAAAATGCTTATTAATAATACAATCCTGTAGTTGTTACATACACTTGAAGCCCTCAAACATCATGAAACACAGCCAAAATGAACATAGCATGCTGAGAAAAGTTAAACATCTCCACAAATTTAAATTCTGTAGTTTTACAGCTCTAATCCACTGGTCCCTACACCTGTGTCAGCATCAATTCACGTTCCTTAACAGGCAGTCTACATTATTATTGCAAAATAAGGATTTGGATTACATGGCAGTCATTCATAAACCTAACCTGAATCATTAAGCATCAGACTAATTTTGAAATGACAACTGGAATTTTACCAACGGAAAATGCAAATTAGTCCATGTTTTATGAAAAAAATTTTCATAACAACTTAGACTTTTGCAGGCCTTGCAGCACAGACTATGGCTGAAGAAGCGAACATGGCAAGTCTGCAGCCTCTTCATTGTCAACATCAATTTCAAAACAAATGCTATGCAAATGACTCTTTAACCTCACCTAAAACTTCAGCTTTTATCATGAAAGTCCCAAGGAAAGCTTTTTAAATAATAATAAAAAAGATTAAATAAAAATCAAAACTAGAACATAGCGTGCTGCGATCTCTTCAAGTTTTAAGAACTTAATTAAATAAAATTTATCTCTCCCTCTGAATAACTAAAAAAAAAGAAAATTAGATTATTTTTAAAATTACTTGTTGTGATTTTAAAAATATGACTTTGCATATTTTTCCATTATAAGCTATGCACAATAAAGTCTTAATATCTGGAGCTTTTAAAATGCTTCTAAAAAAATCCATTCACTTTGTTGCAATAACGTGAAAATACAGTATTCTTTCTGACAATTATGCAAACAAGTTTATTAGATGCAACCTACACACAGAACCATATTATAGAACTAAACAACTTTCTGGACCATCAACTTTAATCATGTGGAAAAAAAAGACCAAGAAATAAAGCCATCCAAAACAAAAAAAAAAAAAAAAGAAGGAAAACCTAGTAATCAGATGGCAAAATGAAACACCATTAGATGTGAAGATTAACTTGAAGGGAAGAACTATTAATTGGTTTAATATTAAAATGGAGCAGGAAAAAACCTTTTTATAATGAAAATAATTTTTGAAGACCACAATGATTAGAGAAGAGCTTTTTATTCTCTGCTCGGAGTGTGACCCACAATCACATATTTTGGACAAAAAGGAAAGAAATCCAAGTTATCAGTCAGGATTTCACATGACAAGAACCTGCATGACACAAAGTGCATGTTTGTTTTAAGTTTTGCAAAGAGCTTTGCTGAAGTTTTTGCAGAAATAGAAACAACAGGTCAAGTCAGAATGGAAACATTCTGGTGTGATGCTTCCAAGCAGTGGGAATTTTTTAGCCACATGGCCAAACAATCCTTTCAGAAAAAAAATAACAGATCATTTTCAGCAGTCATGCCACAATGTTCTTCAGTTTTTTCTAAGCACCCTTAGCTTCTCAGCTTGAACCAGTACATACATACACTACTGAATCTTGCCATCACCAATCTCTCTGCCCCTTATGACAAGAACCCTTGCTCCTAAGTAAACAGCTGATCCACCAGGACGGATGTTCTGAAAGGCAATCCTGAGCCTACAAGCTTGAATTCAAGAGGGTGGAAATCAAAGCCTTTCTGATTGTGCAGCTACTCTGCTTCAATGAAGAGGTTTGACACTGACAGTCTCACACCTCTGCTGTGCCTCTGTCACCCTGCTCTGTCTGCTGGAGTCTTGTGAGTACCCGTAACTTGCTTACTCTCCTCTCAACTAGGGTGTGCCGAGATCATCAGGCATAATAGTGTGACAAAGAAGTGGATGGGAAAAAAGAACAAAACTGGGAAATGCTTTCTTTGTGAAGGAAGGACTTCCCTTCACAGTCATCTTTCTGACAGCTAGCATATGAGTACTCCCTGCATGACTAGCTTTAAATTAATGCTATGTATTAGCTTGCTCTTATTCTGATTTATTTCAACAAAGATTTATTTTTAATGACATGGAAATTACCCACTACTGTTGACTAGATGATTCCTAAATTATTAAAATAACCCTTTGAGTGCTCCAATAGCTTTTACTACTGATGTAATTTTTATCCCATTTAAAACAAAACAAATGCATTCGAAGTCCTTTGGATTCAAAACTACAATATTATCCTACCACTCTATTGTGAGCTTGAGCTTTTCTCTTTGCACTGCTAGCAACTATGAGGCACGTGTGCTCTCATCACAGTGTGCTCTCTGCAGAAGGAAAACTACATTACAAAATTTTCAGAAATTCGTATCCTATTGCCCTATAAACCTCATCTCTGCTTCACTGATTAAAAAACTACTACCAGGAACAGCTAACAGAATTGCTTTATTTTCTGATGATGATTAAAATCATAACACATTTTCTGTGCTGAAGCACTTGGAGCGTACAGTTCACCAGCTAAGTTCTCTGAGCACTGGCAATCACATTTATCTGTTTTACATAGTTCAGCTCCGATCTACTACGGACCTTAAGCCACAACAAAAATACATATATATTTAAAAGCAATGCATTCTGTAAACACCTTTGACCAAATGAAACTATAGTAACAATAGCAACTAGGTTCTCAAAAATATTCAAATTATCTAAATTACCAAAACTTCCCTATTTCTCACACTTGGATTACTCCAGTCTTAAAACTGAATTTTTTTTATTTTACCTCTGCTGTCAAAATAAATGTAACAGCAACATTCAGCAAACAAGTACTGGAAGAAACTTCTAACAGTCTCACACTGTAACTTTTTCTAACCAACATATGAATTGAGTAATATACTTGAAACTGCAAAACTCAGCCAAAGAAGATGCAACAATACCAGAAGCAATGTTAATAACTGACCACTAAAGACTAGTGAGTATTACAAGAAAACCACAGGGGTGAGAAAAGGAAAAGAAGCACCAGAGTCACAACCCACCCAGCATTGCACTGGCCAGCTTGCTGCGTTCTCATAAAAATTCTAGAGTACTGCTGCACTAGAAACAGAAATGCTGCCTGATGGGACTTGGAGGAAAGGTGTGAGAAGCAGTATCCTACAGACACACACACTGTTAAGATATGGACAATACAACATTTCATTTTGAATTAGAAATAGGAAAATGTGATGTGCCCTACAGATAAAGCAGCCAGAAAGTAGGAAAAGCAACCCCACACTTTACCTGCATAAAGCACTCACAGTGAGCACAAACAGAAGCAGCAGATTCTGACTGGAACATTCAAACCAAAGGGTAGAGGTCAAATAGTTCCCCAGGAACTCTCCACTACTGCCAGCCATTGAGGGCAGAGGACTACTGCTAACAGCTGAGCTATAGTTCAGCCAGGGATTTTATTCAATCTCCTTGTGGGACTACAACATACCCCTGCAGCAAAAGAGATTGAGCTGAAAAAAGCATTTTTGTTTGGTTTTGTCTTTTTTTGTTGTTCTGCTGTTCAAAACTATTACTGCATTTAAAAATACACACTGAAATCAGAACTATTAGAACAGTGGTACATATATGCTGGCATAAGGCAGCCAGCAACACATTCACAAGAAGCAAGAATTCATTTAAGGAAGAACTACTGCACATATTATTCAGTCATTTGGACCAACCTATTTTTTTAGGCAAAAAAATACAGCTTTACCTCTTTTTAGAAAGAGAGAGGGATGACATAGTCATTGAACAGAAAAAAAAAAAAGATCAAAGGCTATTTGCTTTACTAGTGTATACATAAACCTCTCAAACTATTTTTCAGTTCTGCAAAGACACTTTTTGAGAATTTTTTGAACCAAGTGTCTCAGGACAAATATTGTATTTTCAATTTGTTTAACAGCTACAAAAAACACTTTATAACTTGATAAACTGCATACCTCTAATACTGCAGGTTCACAGTCACCTCTGAGAGAATCATTCAAAACACTCCTTCTTCCCTTCTTTTAAACTTAAATATGCAAAATGCTACAGGAAATTTACTGGTTTAATTTCCTTAAAAAGACAGTCTGACATTCCCCCAAAAAAGAAAAAGGCTAGTCAAGTGAATGTATTCTTTGATGATCTTTTATCATGATAGAACCTGCACTGCATTCTTCTGTTTCTGTACAAGAGGTAAAGCAACATGTAAAAACTCACATTTTCTAGAGTAAGAATTTCAAGCCTAACCTTCACCTATACTAATTCTTCAATTATTTACTCTTTCTGTAATCCACCCTTTTCTGAAGCTCAGTAAGTACAGTATTTGCTCACAATCAAGCACCATGAAACAGACCAATGAGGCATGATTATTACAGAGATTCTATCCATTTAACTCATATAAAATTAAAAAAATACCTATCTTAGAATACAGAAATTCAGTGAATTATTTAATATGGAACCATCCATGGTAATACGGATTCTAAAGTAAGATTTACAGTGTCAAGACTGCCTTGTGTGATTGTTTTCACCATTATAGTCAGCTGTATGTTCTCAAATTAATGTTTTATGTAAGAAATATTAGAACTCTCTGCCAACATTTGTAGCAGTTGTCAGAACGGGAAGTTCCTTCAATTGCTCTAAGAGTCAGCTGCTCAATTAAAAAAGATGTGCAATAAAGCAGTGAAAGAATATCCAGTATGAAATCTGATCACACACCAAACAGGAATCAATAACATGCCAGAATTGAATAATAAGAGAGTTTTCAAGTGTATTTTAAATATAGAAATGGAAACAGAGTAGAGACACTAAAGGAAAGAACACTTGACATGGATGTTTTCCACTGTAATGTGTACAAGTGGATCAAACTGCAATCAGAAAACAGAGGCTTAACTGAAGCAGGTAACTACTGCATTCAGTACAAGAACCATGCACGAACTAGTACACCTCACTTCGTGCTTTACTGTGAATAGGAAAAGGCTTGTTGAAAATAAACTGTTCCTCTGTAGTTTACAGTCAGTATTCATGACCCCGATCATGTAAAAATTGCACGAAGTGTCAAGAAAAAACATAAAAAATTTCTTGCCATGCACGATTGTCTTACATTACAGTATTTGTCAACATATGACATTGTTTGAATATTTTGGGTGGCCAAGTGTACTTAAGTCTGTGTAAAAGCTAGACCGCTTTAATAAACAAAAGTGGAAGACTCGAAAACAAACACAGAGCACAAGACCAGTGTCAGACCAGAGTCTGTTTTGGTCTTCTTTTCAAAACAGCACTATTTAACTAGACCAACTTGGCAAGTATGAACAGGGCAGCAGGCCATCTTCCAAAAAAGAATTCAATTACATTCTAATTATGGAATATTTTAAATTAAAACCCAACATGATTATCAAAAATTACTTTTCTCCCTCCCAAAGCCCTCAAAATAGAACTTTCTTACACAATACCATACTGCTCTCTAAAACTCAACTACACCAAAGTAACACACTATCACTAATGACACACATCTCATTCTCACAATCTTCTTGAACTCTTCTTGCCTAATAATGAAGTAAAGCTAACTGTAAGACTTTTGAAAGGTCACGAACAATGCACAGTAAAGTCCTGATCTTCACTTTACTCAAACTGTATCTAACAGGTATTATCAGATAACAGAAACACAAACTATGAGCAGATTTAGAACTGAAGATTCAATATTTCTCAAGATACAGATCAAAACACATTAGCTCTTACAAACATGTAGAAAACTCTCACTTTCTGTAAGAATTGTGCTTGTGTTGATTGAAAGGTTTGACACTGACATTCCAAACAGTAACAGCAGTTCATAAAACATAATGGTCCAAAATGACTTTCAAATTGTGTAACTACACAACAACTCAAATAAATGGCAAAGATCCAGAACAACAAGTGAGATGACAAAAATTTAAATATGTTTTACTAAAATACATCTTTCAAATGATCATTTGAAATGTTAATTTGCAGAATAAGCCAGTAAATAGCCAGTAAATAGCAAATATCACAGTGTCAATTTGAAGCTGTATAAGATATAGCAAATGTGGTTTAAGGGAGAATAAACACATCAAAACAGTAATCAGGTTCTAAGCACATATAACCAAACAGGAAAAATATCTTTGAACTCTAGTACTAACGTACTTTGAACAAGCAATGTAATGCAATACATAATCTTCAATACTACAGGGAATTTCAGTAGACATACCTTTTCTCTCTGTTTTCTGTGCAGGGATGGAAGATGTGGATGTAGACAGTTTTGATAAAGTAGATGCTCCATTAGCATCAAAGGATTTCTTTGGCTGGTGATCAGATTGTAGAGAAAATGGACTAGGAGGAACAGTGCTTGGGGCAGCAGTTGGATGAACCACTGGTTTGATAGGATGCTGTACTGGAGTAGAACTACTGTGAGTCTCTGCTCTTGGCAGTCTGTAGTCTCTGTCATTGTGCCTGCTTGTTTGAGATAAAATATTCTGTGGGAGCATACTGCTGGTGTCACTGGAATGCTTGTCTTCCACTTTTTTTCAGGATTCCCCAAGTAACGTTGCAATAAGAAAAAAAAGATTAAATTAGAAACAAGTCTAAGACTGCAGTGACTGATTAATACAGCTGCACACCAACAACCACAGCCGATTGAACTTCTTTTGATTAAAAAAAGCCTCAAGTAGATCAGCATCAAAAAAGGCAAAATTTGATTCTACTCACTGACAAAATACATTTTCTCTGACCCTTGCTTGATTTAGAGTTCCGGTTAAGCACCGTGTTTTGATGAAAGGCTGCTTTATAATGAGTGTTACAGTCAAGTTAACTTTTGAAGTCTCCTAAAAAAATCTAAATCAAGATCTATTATTTCCATCTTGTATTTAGTGTGAAGAGATAATTTGTGCTATTTTTCTTTCATTCATCAAAAACCCTGAACATCAACTATAATTTAATAGTTTCACATTCTAGCCTTCAAAGAATTCCTTTTCATGTCACTTGAGTACTACCACAACAAATTTACTTACTGTTAATTCAAGGCATGTATATATATATATTAAATGAGTGACTAATCCGCATTGGTCACACAATCACAGACTTAAAAATATGCTACTAAGTGAACATACCAAGCAAATACAGAGCCGTTCTTTTTATAGATTCTTACGTTTTCACCTGTCACAAACCAAATACTCACTGCATTATGCATGTCTGCTATCTTTTTGTAGCATCCAGTATATTTTAGCATATGCAGTACGTTTCAGTGTACACAGAAAAACAGCCTTTTATACATCTTTACCTTGCCAAATCTCAAGAGCGTGGGTGAAGAAAAATACTTTGGCTTCTACTTTTGAACTACCCTGAGAACTATCCTACAAATTCAGCATATAGACAGAATCTCACATTACAACTATTTTGCAGAAGAAAACTGACAAAGGTTAAAGCTAGGTATCAAGACAAAAATCTCCAAGTTACAGAAATTTATAGTCCAGGGAAGATCTTGCTACGAGCATTGATGAGGTAAAAATATGCTCTCAGTAACATACACAAGCCTCTGAAAATTCTGATATCAAAATCCATTAAATTATTATTTTTAGATGTGAAATCTTTATTTTTAAACACAGATTATGACATTAGCAGGTCTCAATGATCACGACAGTCCAACTAAACTACAGATTATGCAAGTTGTTTAAGTAACTACCCATGAAGATAACTAAACTCAGCAGTAAAAGCCACAAAAAGGAGGAGCACCATTAAAAGCATTAAGCAAGTGTTGCACTAGTAAAGTTATTTAAAGAAACAACATTTGGGAGAATTAACTGTGCTTTCCACTTTGGCTTTTATATATAAGAAGATGAGAAAAACAGCTAAGGAAAGGGATTTCTCAATTTTTTTTAAGTTTGGAAAAGAAAACAGTGATGCAAACAAGGCAAGAATATATTGCTGCAAAAAAACCACATACTTCCACTGGCAAACCCACTGGCAGCTGTCGCCTGCATCACCTCTCTTCTGTAATCCCTATCTTTTGGAAAACTGTTAACTGACATTTTGCTTGCTTCTTTTTGTCTCTGCTCTCTGAAGAAAAGAAAAAAAAAGTTAGGTAAGAACTTATATTATCTAATAATATAAGAGTTTCTCTAAGTTACATGAGATGAATTAAATTGTTAAGAGGTTGCTGCTGCAGGTGGGGTTAGCAAACTCCAGCCACTGCTTCATTACATCTGTGCTTGCTGCAGCCCACAATATACCAGTTCAGCTCACTAGTTTTGTCAAAAAAACCCAAACAAACAAAAAAAACCACCCCAAAGCAAAACAACATTCACCAAAAAACCCAAAACAAAACAAGAAACAAAACAAAACAAAAACCAAAAAAACCCAAAACAAAACAAAACAAAAACCCTCAATCAAACAAAAAACCGTCCCCACACAAACCAACCACATACTTCCCTCTCAGGCTCTGGATTGTCAAAGGATTAAAGAGGTGCCAGAGGTCATGGTAAGGGTAGGAATGCAGCAGACTCAGACCACAATCTTTTACAGCAGTAATCTATTAGATAAGCTCAACTGCTCTGAAATGTGCTTAAGAATATTTGCTCTTTATACAATTAAAACAAACACAAACATATACCTTTCCAGCCACTCTTTTGGTTTTTCCCATTGTGAAACTTCTGTTCGGCAGTTGTAGTAGTATTTTTTGCCTGAAGAGCTGATGTGTTCAGACCAATCATCCGCAGAATCATAAGCCTTCAAAATACAAACAGCGTTGGACGAAAGGTGACTTTTTTTAATATACAAATTTAATAGCTTTCACTGCTTCTAAAACTCCATGGCATCCTTCTATGTACCCATATCACTGCTTTTCACCATCTCTAAATGCCCATTTCATTAATAGCTTGAAGATATGACCACTATGCTCCTGCTGTATTTTGCAATAGTTTCCCATCAACCCCCTTAACAAAATTTAATAGTATGTTTAGTGGGATACAGTAACGTTAATACTGAAAATATTAGTCTCCTTCAGCTTACAACATCCTTAAAATTATTATCTTTCCAAAATTTTTCTTCAGATCACAAATCTACCGAGTTTGTTTCATGGCAATTTTTAACAAACACCACTCTAACTACTAAAACTGATACTGAAGTGACTAAAATTCACAATATGTAATGTATTTCAAATAAGCAAAATCATACTGTCTGCTCTAGATTTACCATGAAGTTCATGGAAAATTTCTGTATCTATGCCATTTAAATAATCTAGTATTTTAAAATAATTGACAGGTAACTTAAAGCTCTAATGATTACCAGTTAGAATAGTTTTAAAACATACAACTGCAGGTTTGGTTTACAGACTGTTTATAAAATAAAGAATGATGCTGAAAAACTCACGTACATAATCTACATGCTGCCTGTCTCAGACAAAATCATGAAAATGTGTGTATAAATGGGGCAACACATGGATGCAAGCCAATCACAAATACTCACTGCATCAGAAGTTTTGCTTGGATTATTGCTGGGATTAGAAGAATGTGAATTTGAACTATGAAGAGCACTGTGGTTGTGTGAATTTTCTTGTGGAGAGTAACTGGTCCCTGAAAGAAAGGAGAAAGACTGTTCATCATGTCTGCTTTCAAAGAAATCAACCATCTGCATTCTAAAGAGGTGGAAGGGGAAAGAAGAGGGAAGGAGAGAAGGCAAGTTGTCCATAGCCTGGACCACAGCACAGTTCAGATGCAGAAGTATTTCAAGAGACCACATGCACATTCCTTTTTCACATAGCATAAAACTCGCTTTGATTATCTAATTACAGTAACACAGTATGCTCCTTCACTGGTCTAGCTCTCAAACTTTATTCCATTACTAGCGAACAAATAGCCTTTATAATTTTGATGAAGAGTCCTAACATGCTAATTCAGAAACTAACAGGCATTTTCTCCTCAACATTAGATCAGAAAACTTAAATAGGCTTATCAACAGTCTACATGGTTAGATGCATAAAATCAGGTTTTAAGTTTACCGAAGCAATGCTGTTTCCTTAACACTGCTGTTTTCTTTTGAGACTATTTGTAATTAGCTCTAGGTAACTACTTCTGTTTATGCATACAGATCAGACTAAATTTTCCTGCACCTCACTCTCTGCAATAAAGCTACTGATATCTAGAATACCAAAAGCAGCATTTCCCAAACTGCCACCTGCTTCTGGCCTCCCTACCAACTACTCTTCAAGGCAACTTGGTTTTCTTCAATGTGAAAACACCTAAACAGCTGAAAAAAGAACGGAGATAATTCTCAACACCTTTTAGATCTGTATTTATGCCTAAGCTCAAGTCACCTGAACGGTTCCATTTACAATTAAACAAGGACATCCATTCAACTCTGCAATCTTCTTTTAAATTTCCTGCTCTCTAAAATTTCTAAGCAAGTAAAAACTCTTCCATTGTTCTTTATGTGATTTTTTTCTAAGTTTTAAATGTTCACATAAATCACACCAAACTAAGAAAAATCATTTCTTACACATATCAGGGAAAACCCTAGATATTCTAAATATAACACTCTCCCAGTCTTTATTTTCCCTTTCTCTACTGAGAAATTTCTAAATAGCCAGGGGTACTACATCAAATACCACTTGCTTCACAAGTTGCATCGCAATCTAAATATAAAGTCAAAGTGATTTGAAAATGGCAAAGACATTATCTTATGGGCAATCACAGTAAAGAACAGTAAAGGACTGATAGGCAGGAGTGAATGGAGTCACTAAAAAAAAAATTATTTTAAAGTCTTCCAAGAGCTACACACACAGAACATTACTAAATGACACAGTATGGTGCAGAATGAGAGCCATTCTAATGCAAATTTTGTCTTCTGAGCCTTCTACCTACACAAGCACTGACAAAATTACTATTTCAAACTTCCTTCTCCCCACCTGTAACCCTGCAGGCTAGAAAAACAGTCCATCACAAGAGCAAAGAGGTACACCATCACCAAACTGTTTAGTGCCCTACAAAGGTTAAAGATCAATTTGCACACACACGAGTTACTGCAACCTCAACCAGCACTATCTCAAAACTTTTCCCTACACTATTTTGGCTAAAACTGTATGTTATTCTCTGTAACAATATAAGAGGGAAAAAAAATAAGGAAAACAGAACAAGTCTCATACTCAAATACAGTCTTTCAAAAGCCAGACCATAGTCCTACACCAAAGGTATCTTGCATGCTCAGACCCAAGCAGAATGACAGCCTGGGGGCAAGTTAGGCTTGTCAAAGCAGTATTTACAACCATCACACACTTGTGATGCACATGCCTAACAACAACAACAAAAAATACATTTATAGACGCATTTGATTCCCCTAGATGTAAGTAGTATATCATAATTACAAGGCTGTACTCCTCAGTTACACCAACAGTCTCAATTTTTTTTAGACACTGACTACAGAGTGAAATAGCTGTTGAATATTTTTTTATTAGGCATTCTTTTAGTCTTTTTTACTTACTATAGTCTTCTACTGAGATAAAAATCATTAAAATTTCTTAATGTATTTCTGTAGGTTGTTCAATACAGATATATTTTAATTAATTTCTGCTATGAGGTAATATCATCTCCCTTTTTCAAGGAAAAAATGAGATGAAAATTTACCAGATGGCTTTGTTTGAACAGTCCCTTCAAAACATGAGAAAGCACCAACGCATTTAATTTACTGTAATTCGGTACCATGGATGCAGTAACACTGTATCTTGTTCAACATGCTCAAGGTGTACACGGTGATCTTTAAATACTATAGTGGCCTAAATACACTGCCACACTGAATGTAATCTAACAGGCACTTTCCAAACATGAGAAAGAGCCAACAATATACATATTACATCAACAAAATATGGTAAAGCCAATTCTATCCAATCCACAAACAAACCCCTCAAATTCAATGTGCAGACTTTCAAACCCCACATGGTCTACCAGCTCAGCAGCATGCCCCCAATTTCACACTGTGCCCAGCCCCAGTACTGAGTCACCAAGTGCTGTGCAAGACTATCTGAGCAGCTGCAGCAGTCACACCCACCTCCAGCTGGCCCCGATAGAGAAACACCTACTATGCAGCAGTTTCTTCAGAAGGGGCCCTGGGGCCTTTCAGCGCTGAGCTGCAGTCCTCCCAGACTGCCCACCCACAGGCTCCATCCATCAGGAATCCTGTCCTACCTGAGCTGGCCTCAGCTGCATAAAAACTGATCATGGCTGCTCCGGCAATGCCGACTGCCTTGGGTCACCAGGACAAGCGATGTGGGCACTTACAGGGCCAGCCATAAATACGTACCAACAGTGCCTGGGACAGTTACATAGGGTAATCACAGGTGTGGGTTCACCACCATACCTCCGCCGTTCTATTTTACACATAATACCACTTTATGTTTGGATCTCTACCCAAACTTCAGGAATGAGCATACAAAAGGACTGCTAAAATGCTGTTTGCTGTTGGAAAGCCACCAAGACCAAAGCAGATGATACTCTGGAGAACAAGAATTTTAGGCACCTCATACAAGTTAAGGGCTTAAAGACCGTACGTAAACATGACAACCATATTACCAAATTACCTTTTCATACTGAGGCAGCAAGGTTTTAGTATGTGGTTAAATCCACGCACAGCAGTCATCAAGGAATCCGACAACCCAGCCAAGCAAGCAGTGCCAGCTCAGGTTGTCTGGGAAAGTTGCTGAAGATGTTTAAAAGGCCAGAAAGCAACCCACAAGCATCTACCTCTAAAAACAAGGGGGGTTCCCCTTGAATGCTAGGCTTCACCATTAGCAAAGCCTAACCTCGAGCCATTTTAAGGTGGCTGTGACTTGCAATCAGCTCTGCATCTCCGAGCTGCATGTTTGGCAAAGCAGATCATGAGAACAGGATCACTAAGACTAGTCTGTACCCCAGAAACAGGCCTGGTAAGGTAGGTAGCATACTACTGTCCCTTGAGACAGTTCCCCATGGCACTTCTTACCTTCTCCTCTTACAGTTAGACCTTCCTTACTAGTTCCACTTTCTTCAGGAAAGAGGAACAAAGACTTGTTTTTACACTCCTTAATTAGCATATTTTCAGATTTAGCAATTTCTAATAGGTATCTTTGACATGCCATAGGGAAATTCATATTGTGTTCTAAATACTCCAGTTTCACAACTCCCCATGGAAATGTTTACTGCACAATCACGGTGAGTTTCCTCAGTTTAATCACTATTTTGAAAGCAGTTAAAGACGGAAAGACCTACTCCTAACCAGAAGATGGCCAACAAGGGCATCAGCACTACAGTTAGATAAAACTGTAGTGGTGCAGCCATGTGAGCAAGTCTTCCCTAGTGATGAACAAGTCATAGGGCAGGTCAGAGTCAAGGTTAAAATATCACAGCTATCTCTGAGTCTTTCCAGCAAAAATCACATCTTCCTTACTAATGCATGAAGATCATCAGAAAGTATGAAGAACAAGGGTCTGGGAACCAATTCAAAACTGACTTAATGCCTACTACAGATTTGAGATTCTGTCACACTGAGACTCATTTTAATGTTTTTGTAAGTTGTTTCCATATCCCAGCTGCTGAATCCAAGACACTTTGAACTGCAACAAGGGCTCAAAACAAAACTACGCTGGACTTGAAAAACAGATTTAACATAAGATGAAATAAGAATACTCCATTTTACAATACAGTCAACTTTCTCTAGCAATTACCACATTTAATTAGCATCTCCATTAAACACATTTAATTAGCATCTTCATTAACACCACTTCACTTCTGAAATTATAAAAAGTTCAAATTCTGAGTTAACTATGGATCATGTGGATTATGTGCTCTAATAAAGCACCTGGTTTCACTTTTCTCCTGCCATCTTTCAAGACCAAAACTCTTTCCTTTCCAAAATCTATACACCTATACTGGCAATCACAACATCCATCTGCAACCACCTAAAATAAATTTTCTTGCCACTTGGTTAGAATAATCAAATACATGACTGTGCATTCCTCGCCATCCTCTGGTATCCAAGTATCTTAGCCTAATTTATTCTTTTTGGTTCATAACATTGTACAGTATCATAATCATAAAATCTCCAACTGAAATGCAGAACTTGGAAGAGAGACATTAGAGTTGCTGTATATATACTGTTGCACCACATGACAGTTAACTTTACACAGTTCACCACTGATAGAGCATTTAAGTTTTCTTTTCAGCCAGAAAAATACCTAGTTAATATCCTCTCATTTTGTTCATAATAAAAAATGTCAGTGTAGATATAAAATAAAGGAAGTTTACAAGTGCTCACCAGCTGCAACTCAAAGACAGTCTGCCCCTTCAGTTCCTCCAGAGGGAACTGGGATTCAGGAAGGGCTCTAGAAGAGTCACCATTTCTGTGCCCATATACGAGGCATGTGGCAAGAAACACTGCGCGGCAGAAAAGCAAGGAAGGTCATTACATTTGTGACAACTCCATACCTACTGTTCTTTGACTCCATGTTCCACCTCTCTGCTAACACGTAGTCAAATTCATTAAACTAGAGACAGTATCAGAACCCGAACCTCCTCAAAAGAACAAATACTGCCCAAGTGACAGATACTAATTGGTTGTTAACAGAGAAAATTTAACAGGAAGATAGTTTATGGTGGTGATTATTTTATGGGGATAACTAATTAAGAAGACTTCTTCAAACGCTGAAAATGATAAAAATTTATCTAGGATAAGCCTAAATTTAAAAAGTGTATTTCAGCTGTCTTTGTTACTTCAGTGCAAATCTTTGTGCAGAACACTTTCTAAAGTACTGCATATGAGAGGAAATAAGGCAACACAATAGAAACACAATACCCAACATGCCAGCAGTAACAGAACAGCCTATCATGGCCCCTTTGATTTGCCAAATGTAAAAGTAGTAAGACAAAACAATTTTTCTTCACTGCATTTTTATGTGGCCTGCTGTATTGAAATAAACATGGCAGCCTTCCATACGCAACCAAAAGCATAAAAACTTGCAATTTTCCTAGCAGAGCAGTGGCCTCAGAGAATACACCAACTGTGAAGTAACATTTTCCAGAAATTCATAACCTACAAAGTTGAATGCACAATGCTCTGCCAAAAGAAAGAAAATCTAGCCTGATCACTGTACTGCCCAACTACATACTCGTTATGCCCCCCCAAATAAATGTTTTATAGCAGTCGACAAATGGCTTTATTGAGCAAAAAAACTTACAAAGTCTTATTTCATTCCCTATCCTTCTCTCCTGCCACACTGCCAATCCAGGACAGCAAAGTCTGTACCGTTTTGCAATATCAAATTCACAGGGTAATCAACCCAATGTAAACAAGTTCTCTTTTCCTCCAAGTTACCATTCACACAGAATTTCACGGACATCAGCCAAAAACATTACTATAAACAGACCAGGAGTCATACATACATGGAGTGGCACAAATGACCAATAATGGATGAAAATGATACTGTAAACATATAGTTTTATTCATAATAGGATTTTTCTTCTAAAATGGTAGTAAGAAAATGACACCTTGAGAAGGAAAAGTCAGGAGCAGTAAACTAAGGAAAGGCAAGGACTCGTATTGTTTTACTAATGCAATACTCAGCAAATGCCAAGGCATTACTGATTATTAAAATGAAAAAGAAAGTTAAATCTTACATATTGCATAATGTACAGTAAATTTAATTCGGTCTTTTCTGCTTACATTTTTATTTTTATTTAGTTCTACTCAATTTATTTCAGAAACTGAAGCTTAATTTTAGGGCAAACAGACCAAACTGCTCTAGAAAGAACACCAAGTTATTCCTGCCCATCAAAAAGGACAGCAAAAGGTAATAAAATGCCTCAAACTAAATTCAGACTGAGTTTTCAAATAACAATTCAGGGATTTACTACTCCAGCAGCTAAGAGGCAGACTGTTTTCCAAGGGTTGTACTTCAGCCTAAACGAGTAACACAGCTTGGGTTGTCCTCACTGATATGGCACATAAACTTATTTTTGTCCAACCATCCTCTCATTTGCTCCTTTCCTTGTTACAGCTACAGCTTAATAATGAAATAATTTTGGGGTTGTTTTCTTTCTCCCCTCAGTCCACCTCCCAGTAGCAATGAGAAATCACTTTTCAACTTAAGACACAACTTTGAAAATTATCAGATTCGCTAACAAGGTCCACTGAATGCAGTGAGTTACTGTATGATCCAGTACTCAAATGTCACAAATCATGGAGCTGAAAAAAGCCTAAGGGATGAAAATCAGATTTTCAGCACACTCTAGACAGAATTCCCACCAACTTTCTTCTTCAAAAAAACCCCAGTAGTATACTGTCAGTTTCCTTGATACCTCAATGATTGAAATAATAATAAAGACTGGACAAATAATTTTACCATCACCCATAAAGATGCTTATTCTTTACTTTGAAGTGGGGTAAACAGTATCATTTGAAATAATTTGCCTGTTTCTCAATAATTAAGGCAAATTCCAACCACCTTCTAAACATTTCTGGTAAGACTCAAAGGTTACTAAAGTAGATTAAACAAATTATAATCTACAAAATGGATTTATGTGAAATTAAAAACTACGGGTAGACAAATTCTTCAGATTAACACTTGCAATTTCCTCCCTTTAGGAAACCTTAGTTCAGGTCACCTAATGAAATTAAAAAATGCTCAACACTGCTGAACATCTACTAAAACACCTGCTTCATTTGAGATCAGTCGACTTGAAAAAAGCAGCTTAAGCAGTTTTACCCGTGGAAAATGTAAGTACCACGAATTTCAGCAACACAGAGTCATCTTCCTAACTCTCTGGCTCATGATACCAGAAGATTTCAGTGCATTTAATAAAAAAACAAACTCCTTGTTAAACATCACTAATGACAGTTTAAAGTATTTTTAAGCTTGCAACACTAATTAACATTACCATATCTGTACTAAGGAGTGGGACATTGCTCTAAAAAGAAAGAAGGAAGGTTGAGAATAAAGCCAAACTCTGCCTTCATTCTGGACTGTAGCTCATAAAACATTTACATCCTCTAATACAGGGTCAGAGATTGCTCAAGAGAGGTTCTGCTGACCTCAAGTAGCAGCTTCATACAGAGACTTTTTAATTATTATGACATGCAAAAACAGATGTGTTAAACTGACAGCTAGAATCCTTACCACAAACTAATAATCATGTTATCTGAACTCCACATGGATCAGCATAGCAAACGGGCAATAGACTGAATTTCCCCGTTCTAAGCCCTCCTCAGCAACACACCACTAAACGCAAGTGACCCTCCCAGGAACACACTGTAACGCAGCACTAAGAGAGTCCAGCTCAGTGATGGAAGTCTAACAGCACCACAACACACTCTCCCCCTACCTGCAGCAACAACACTTCCACAAAAGCCATCAACTAAGAGCAAGCAGAAGACTGAATCTCTATTTCTGAAATTACGGATACACATTAATTTTCAGTAGATAATTCCAAATTTAAAAGTTTTTTCCTCTCAAAATCCCAAAAAAACCAGAGAACTCAAGACATTTCTAAAAATATATTAGTCATCTGGGGCAACAGGCACATACTCAAATGCTCCATGAAAATTAGGCTCAAGGGAGACTAAAATGATAAACAATTCCTTTAACATTGCAGGAGGGGGAGGGAGCAAGCATCATAAATTTTACTTTTCACTCAAGGAGCTTCTCAAAGAACATATAACATTAGAAGAACCACTGATGTTTAACACATACCTCAGATGGGAGTTACTCAAATGCAGACACCTTATAAAAACTGGGTATTTCAATATTTTAAAATTACAAACAGCAGAGTAACAGTGTGAAAGACTGACACACCATAACCCAGTCATCACAAACTGTAGTTTGATTAAAATCAGGGGTCATGCAAAACAATTTCTGCTTACAAAAGAGAAAAAAAAGCAGTTGCCTAAACGCAGCTCTGAGACCATTCCCCCTTTTTCTATGTATTCACAGAACCAAATTAGTACTCCCACTCAGAAGCTCCAAACAATTAAGAACGATATGACCACATAATCTCCCTAACAAAATCCACTGAGCAAAAATAAGGCTAATTAAGAACAAGGCCAGGTTGTTTAGCAACTCTCAAATTTCTTTTGATGTTTTGAGGATAGCTTCTTGAGGACAAAGAAGTTTAAACAGAAGACCCTATGAATGTAATATTACTTACAAATGAACTTGCATTGAAAGTTTCCATTACTAGGCTTAGAACAAGGGAGGTGAAGCTACAGGCTTTTATGAACATAGGTAGTGCCATGCAGTGACAAATGCTTGCGACCTTCATCCCATCTTAAGTTTCCTTTATCTCAACTGAGCGTGCACCATTCAGAATCAGCAATTCAGCAAGTACATGGCGTTGTAGAAGTACTAAAAAATGGGAGTCTGTTATAAAACATTAGTGCAATCCTGCAACAAGGTTAGTCACACACTAAAGTAACACACTTATATCCTTAATAAGGTGGCTGTGGCAGAATCAATGTGTAACCACATTAAAATAAGGCAAGAAAAAAGGCATCGTATATCTCCCTTCTCAAATGTGTCTTAAAAATAGTAACTCTAAGTCAGATTATCTCAAATTTGTATCTCAAGATACATCAAACACAATAGAAGAACCAACCTCCGCTTCAATACCAGATCATTCCTTGAGTGCTACTAATATTTGTTATTTGAAGAGAACTTTCTTTTCTTCTAAGACTACAGCAATGTCCATGTCTCAGTAAAACAGAGAAAGTATTATTTCATCTAAAATTTAGATATTGACTGATCTGCCTATACAGAATTCTGGAATACTTCTGTTTTCAGAAAGATTACTCTTTTTTTCCTGGACATGTTATTTTTTCACCACAAATGAGCAAGGTAACTTGAAAATATTTAGTATTAAAAGCAGCAATTGGCCATTAAACTTTTCTGTAACTTGAGAAATCATTAGGTTTAGACAAAATACATTTCCAGTTCTGGACATATTATGCCATGTGTACTTATGACCATGCAACAAGTATAATTTTAATTTCATGCTTATTTAATTTTCAACTGGGAATTGTTTTTGAAAAGAAGAGATGCAATTAACACTCAAAAAAAAAATTAATTTCTGTCACATAGAAATTCTTCACTAATAAAGGAATGCTGGTCCACAGCTCGGGGTGGAAGCAAAGATGCCAAGCAAGGATTGACCTAAGAATTAATATATATAGTGTTGTGGTTTTAAAAAAAATGGATTCACAGTTTTATTTCAGGCTGGCCCAGCTCAGCTTAACAAAAGCTTAGCTCATCTTAACAAAGGTATTGTGCAACAGGGCTTTCAAGCATCTAAAGTACAATAGCTGACAAGACAATT
Source organism: Rhagologus leucostigma (assembly GCA_013397725.1). NCBI lineage: Eukaryota > Metazoa > Chordata > Aves > Passeriformes > Rhagologus > Rhagologus leucostigma. The sequence continues at coordinate 341,208 of VZTD01002137.1, forward strand.
CATCTCTCTTCCCATTAAGTTATTCTTAAATATATACATAAAATTCAACTGGTCTTTCCTAGAACTAACTAGCTTACTGTAAAATAAGCCTCTTAACAAATGCTACCAGTTACGTTTACAAACTCAAAATCTATTTTACAATTGTTTGACTGCCTGAGTGTCTCATTTTATTTCCCTAGTTAAGTAAACACTCTCAAAAGGACTATACAAAAACTGCAATCATTACTATAGACAGCATTTAGCCAGTAAGAGGTGAACTTTACACTACTTAAATTTGAAGAGGATCATATTATTCCTCGTATTAAAACAAGCATAAATAGCATTCTTTCAAATGAACAGTTTTTAAAATTAAGTCTGTGTTAATCTGTCAGCAGCAGGTGTCTGAATGAGGAATCTACTTGAACGACTTAACTAGATGAGATCTGAACTCCTCCCTATGTTATTCAAGGGGCACAGCTGGTATGAACACACCAGCATCCAGAAGAACATAATTATGTGAAATAAACACAGCAGAAAAAAAAATAGGTAGAGCACATTACCTAACTTGTACTGCAGAGTTTATGTACAAATGTGCATCATTTATTATACAAATAATAAAAACCAATTCTTTGTGGTTTTTCTACATTTGGGAGTGAACAGGTATGTTTGAAACATAAAAATGAGATGAGCAGAACAGACCACAATTTCCTTTCACTGTTTCTCCTACTGATAGACATGGATAATTGATAACTCTGCTGCTTGAACAAACTCAGTAACAAACCTAGAAAAACACTGAGGAAGACTGTTGCTTTGGAGAGACATAAAAAAAGCACAGTATTTAAGAAATCTGGAAAACCAAGGCGGAGGAACTAATCCGTGTAACTGGGATGGAACTGTAAATCTTCTTCATAGAAGTATTTTCAGAAAGACTGACATGCCTAAATATACACAGCAGGTCAGAGAAATTAGTTGACATGTATCAGAAAAGTAATGATAGACGTTTAGACCAAAAAAAAAACCTTTTGAAGATTTCTGCTGCCCCTTACACACAGGGAATTTAGCTCATTTAGCTCTGGACACTAATTGTTCATATTTCTGGCTGCCTTTTCCTTGTCATGAAACACTTGAATACAGTTTTACATCTCTTTTTTTGACTGATGACAAAAGGAGGCTATTAGCATTTTTTATCATACCGCTGCTGTAGAAACAAAACAAGTAATATTTTAACATTGCGACAGAAAAAACTACATTTAACGTTGACAGACCGTTCCTTTGCAACTCTCCTCTGTAAGAACAGTCACAGCAAGGCACAGATAATTATTCCAAAGCCCTACGGGGCCTAATCACTCACAGGTCTCTAGGCCTACGTTTCCATTAATTTCAAACACAATGTAACATTGCTGCATGCATGGAAACATAAGTCAAGGCCACAAAAGCCTAACATAGGTATCTTAACCCATTTGGTAAAAAGAACGAAGTCTCTTGTCACTCATCTGCTCAAAAATTTATCTCCCTTTCCAGTCACCTGGAGAACAGACTTTCCAACTGGACATAGCAAGGGGAACCCTTACCACTGTCTGTAAGTATCGGAATGGAGGGCATCAGAGGATCTGTTCAGGCTCTTCTTAGTGCCAAACAACAGGTCAAGAAGCAATGGGCAGAAACTGAGGCACAGGAAGTTCCACCTGAATATGACGAAGAACTTCTTTACTGCTTGTTTATTTGACCGAGCACTGGAACAGGTTGCCCAGGGAGGTTGTGGAGTCTCCCTCACTGGAGAGATTCAAGAACCATCTGGATGCAATCCTGTGCCATGTGCTCTGGGATAACCCTGCTTGAGCAAGCAGTTTGGACCAGACCCACTGTGACCCCTTCCAACCTGACCCATTCTGTGATTATTCTTGTATAGTATTCCCTGAGCCTACTTCCAGTCAACAGGCAAATACAATTTGTGCCTTAGAACACACATCTCACTTCATAAGCTTGAAAGTAGGGAGAAAAAGGGAAACACTGCCCAAGAGGAAAAGAAGGGGTGCAAAAGTTTATGTAAGAGAATTCAAGGCTATTTCACTATCTGTTTAAAATTTCCACAGTAGGAAAATAGGTGAATATCACATTCAAGAGATGTCTTTGAAAAATTTAGAAAGTGTTTTAAGTTTACAGGATGAGCAATTTGTTTTAGAAGCTTACACTTCAGATACTGATGCAATTTTGTTCCCTATATATTCATTGCCATAGACCTTCCACTTACTACATTAACGAATTTCAAAATACTGTTTCACAAAACAACACTTCTGACAAAAATGTCAATAAATAAAGAATTTAACTTACAGTATAATTCTGAGATTACTCCCTGTACATACAAATGCAGGCGGAAAGCTGATTTCAGGAAAGCGATAAAATATTCAGGAAAAATTTGGTAACCCACAACTGCCGTGGTAGTATTTCTCTCACAGACTGAAGTACTGAAGGGATACAGGTTCACGACAAAATCCAGACATGAATTCCCTGTATGATAAGGCTAATGATACCAAATGGAAACCCACACTAGTTTAGTAGGAAAGCAAAGCTGCAGAACAGAGTAGAACAGTAAAAAACACAGATATAAGCAGCATTCTTACACTACTAGCAAATATCACTGGGATAAAGGAATAGGTAGTGGACTTAGATACTTTTTAGGCTAGCTTTATTATTATAAGTTAGGAAGTCTGTTAAAGGTCTTCAAGGAAACAGAATCTTCTAATACTGAAGTTACAGCAGGGGACACCTGCAGGGAAGTACAAGAAAGTCTGGTGACTCTTTAATAATTCAAGGGAAAACAGAAAAACTGTCATTATCTTACGCCGAATATAAAGAAACGCTTCTTCTTCTTAAGTGCTACACTTACTTCCAGAAAGGATTCATTTTTACACTACAACAAACTACTGACAAAATGTAAGCATTAGTGTTAAGAACTGCCTTTCATTGCCAGTACCATTTTTTTCCTTACTGAAGAGCTACATAGGGAATGATCTCTATACAGCGAGAGGTTTTTCCCTGGAAATGCCTATGAAATTGCATAAAAGCCTGACTTTGTAAACAAATGCAGTTACCACTGCAAGTTGGGTGCCATTAAATTAGTATTATTCACAGTAAAGTTATCACAGCATCACCTCCCCTCTCAGCCAAAACAGAGGCAGAGCATTCTCTTCCAAGTTCTGCACAGCTTCAGTGATACTTGGCTTACTGGACACTTCACACTGAATAGGTAGAAATGGCCAGGAAAACAAATGTAAAGTGTCAATAAACAGTTTTTTTCTTAGAAACCAGCCATGTCCCAAAACATGGTTAAGGAAGAAGTCTAATCGGGGGCCATTGGGGAATGTAGAGCAGTCCCAGTAAAAAACTACTGCATAATTTACAAATTGCTATCTTGACTACAGCCTAGTAGCAGGCAGCTCATCAGAAACTAATAGTTTCCATTACTTCATCTTCAGAAATGCAACCCGAAAGTACAAGTTTAGTAAACTGTATATTCCATTTCTGTAAAGTCAGAGGCAAGTAGCATACGTTAAAGCATGATGCTAAGTAAAAATCATTCCCTTCTGACTAACTTACGTACCAAAGACGAGCAAATTCACCAAACCTTGTATATAGTCAGTTACCTTCTCTTTTCCGAAACATAAAATATGTTTACATACAAAACCGTATCAGGTCTAGCAGGCAGACTGACTTGAACATATTACATTTACAATCCAGTGAATTCTTAAAACTAAGATATATATTTGCTTAAACAGAACAACTATAAATGGAAAACTTCAGAGGACCTGTTTACAGATCTGAATTCTATACTCTCACAAATAAAAGAATGTAAAAACAGTGAGAATTTCCAATGTCAAAGTCCTAATAGCAATAGAGTTTGGGAAGCAGCTGCATCAACAGGTTACAAACAAACAGCACTGCTTATTAACATTTGATGCAGCCTCCATTTCAGATCAAGTCTCCCACTAATACATCTTTACTCTAGCAACCTACACCACATACTTGAACTTCGTTAAGATAAACAGAGGACTCCATCCACCTACATGAATAAAGACTTAGCATTTAATACCATCATATTAATATCACAATTCTTACCTAACATCAATACTATAAAATTAGGGGGTTGTATCTTCCATTCTGTGCTAGTTAAAAGCAAGATTTGCAGGTATTTTTCAAAAGCAGTTTTCAGAATTAACATTCTAAACCTCCAAATTTAAAAAGTACAAACGTAAGTCATATCTTTTACTGTGATTCTGTGAGCACATACTTTTCAATTTCTTTTCTACTAGAGATCCTCACAACAGAGTAACACAAAAAAATGGTTATCCAACTGATGCAGCAAAAATTCACCTCAAAAATATTGCCAAATCCACTGAGTAAATGGAAAGCTACTTTCTATCTATAAGTTCTAAACTCGAAAGCAAACTTAAAATTAAAATCCTGTCTGAAGGCAGTAGAACTAGTAACACTCAAAAAAAAGTTTTTATAAATATAAGAAAACGGAAACTTTTCCCCATTTTTTGTTTTAAATCCAGAGAAAAGCTTCTAAAAGGTGAATGATCCTGGAAGCAATTCTATTTTTCTTAAAACACAAACCAACCACCAACCCCTACCTCCTTTAAAGCCATCCAAAAAGCCAACATTCAAGGAATAGTGAAGCAATTCACTAAATCTACACTTGGCTGCTGGGAGGTATTCAAAGCATGTTTCATGGAGAGCTCACTCTCCTTTGTGATCAGACTTCTCTCATCCCAGCTTTGACCGTACAGTTACAGTGAGGAAATGGTTTTCATAGTCATGAATAATTGCTTTAACATTAACAGCAGTTAATACTACCTGCATAGATAGGATCTACTCCAGCTTCTTCCTGAACCCTTCGCTATGTCCCTTACTCTCAGACATGCCTCTCTGCAAGGCCTGTTGCCCGAGCATCTTCCATTCTCTTGTAGCTGCCCCAATATCCCCCGTGCTCCCTGTTTATTTCACTGGTCAGTGATCACACTAATTTAATCAGCATTTCCCCTCCACTGCCAGGGCTGCTAACAGGAACCTAACACAGTTCTCTGTTTAGGGCTGTTTGCTGTCTCTTTGCTGTGAGGACTCTGAACTCCTTCAGGAACCAATGGAAACAAAGAAAGCCAACACAGAATCACAGAAGCTCCCACCACCACTTTGATAAAAATAGGAACTCATTATTTAAAATATTTCATTCAGCCTCTAATAGCAGTAGGATTTTTAATCCCGGAACTGTATTAGTCAGTAACAGTGGTCAATGACAAGCATTCTTAATTGCCAATTAAAAAAAAAACCACATGCAAAAGAAACAGTCACAAAGCTTCAGTTATACTTTGGAATTTAAATATCACAAGTTATAATCAAATTTCATTAAAATAGCCTACACTGCACAATAGCACACAATTCAGCAAAAGATTTCATGCTATGTACATTTACACTCTCCAGTTGCTATTTTAATCAATTCAGTAAGATCATGGCATGAAGGAAAGTTTCAAAGTCTCTTAAAGATAAATGTAGTGAAACACACAGTATTTTCTTCACAATAAAAAACAATTGAGTTCAGGTGGCTTAACTGAACTAACCTTTTCTGCATAAAGTTCTACTGTGTATCTTAGCGGATCATTCTGCTCCATACAGTTAAGTAGAAATACCCTTTACCCTTTTTTTACCATGGGTTGCATCTCACATTTTTGCTCTTAAATTATATATACCTATATATCTCCCTTTCATTATTCCTAAAGCTACCCTACTTATCCAGCCTCTTTATTTTCTTTCCTGTACACCAGTATCACGTCATTCATGCATTTAAAAAGACGTACAACAGCCTTCCATCCTCAAGCATGAAAGCCCTCAAATCTTTGTATTTCCCTTTTTCGTTAATGGAAACATTTTTCCAAATCTACAAGGCCCTTCATAGTTCTATTCCCCATAAACAATGCTGGCTTTAAGTCCCTATTTGTTACTGTTAAGAAACTTCACACCCGAGTTGGTCTCCTAAGACCCCCTAATCTCTTCAAACCCCACACTTGCCTACAGCAGCTGACCTAAAAATAAGAGATGCACTGAGGGGGGAAAAGCTGTTCATTATGTTTTAAACACTTGCACACAGAGACAATGCCCCCATGCACAGGGACCTGAAAGCAAGAACAAAGTTAAGGCAGTTTTTTTATATGCTGAATGTACAAGTACTCTTAGGAAACCAGGGATGTGACAAAAACTTGCAATTACTCCATCGTGTTTAGTCCAAGGTAAACTTGGAAGTCTTTCTCCAGAGAATGTCTGTCTCTGTACACAGTCTCTTTCCACAGAAACCATGCTGTAAGCAACTTTGAAAAATGCTTTGTTTGCACTGTATCAGTATGGAGGGCTTACCCGTAACACATTTTAAAACCTTAATTGAATTTCTTACCATGGATTACAATTCTACAAAAGATCCTGCCATGAATATTACAAAAATAAGCTGTTACAAAAAATACCTTTATACACATACTAAAGATAGTAATACGAGGTGGTTCTACCATTTTTGAGTAATTAATTTTCAACCAATTCCTGCCCTTATATTATAAATGTGTACACTTAAATCTTGAAATGACATTTAAATGACATTCTGCATTTACCACAAAGACATGAACCAGTCATGACTAAATCAGCGTGCTACACCATTGAATCCTGTTTCACTTCAGAGCTAAAATTACTAAGAGATGTACAGGAGTTCTTTATCTAAACATTGAGTTGATAGGGAGAGATCAGGTTAAATTGGCTTTATGTTCAGTAGTAATACTCCGGATTTATGTCCTATATTGTTTCCTGAGGTATGAGAGAAGAAGAGATTGTTTGTTTGGGACTTTAATTCCGTTTTGGAAAATAAATACTAGAGATGTTTTAATGAGATTTGCTTTGTTAAGGTCAGCTAGATCACAGGAAGGCAGTTAACACCTGTAGTAGTTTCAAATCAAGCAACACCAATTTTAAAATAATGCACAGCAATTAAAAAAATAAAAATCACCCAACTTCTTTCCTCCTCTCTGAAGAATGTAAAAAGAAAACAAGACACACAACTACAGTAGTATCAAAGCCAATTAATACTCTTCAGTCGTATTAAGGCTTAGATGAAAAATGTTAGCACTTTTGTAATTTCTTTTTTCCCTGTATGTTTCTAATTGCAAAACTAAGGGAATACTATGGCAATAGCAGCCCTTCAGTGTAATTCAATAGACAGAGAACACAGTAAATTATTTTATGTCCTTTGCATATTAGCAATATCCAAATGTCCATTATACTACAGCATGTCACCTATATTCTAACACCTACCTTCAATTCATATATCAAAGATACATTGATATCCTTCTGTCAAAGCTGCTTAACTGGGGTTTACTAGGTACAGCACACAGGATTTAAAGTAAGTTTGGTTGTTCTGAATGTATTTTACAAAGGTGAAACTGAGGCCAAACTAACCCTACTAATGACACATACACAAAAAAATCACTTATTTACATTAAACAGTACAAATGTTCAACTTTTAAAATTAGTAATTTCCCTCTGACTGTTGAAGACTACTTCCTTCTTCCAGTCTGTAAACACATGATGTGCAAACACCTGCTTTCAGATCAGAATAAATGAAATTTTCCACTGTCTTAACCAGGAGAAGGTACAGTGGGATGGTGTTCCTTCCATTTACGAAACTACAAATAATTCATCTTCCTTCATCCTTACTGTATGCATACATGCTTCAGACCATTCCCCAACTACTAAATGCAGCTGGACTCTGTAAGAACTTCAGAATGTCTTTCCTATATTACAACACTTCCAACACACAAATAAGCAAAAGCACTCCTCACACAGAGCCTCATCCTCCAGATGTTTTCATATATGCACAATTCCACTAAATGCAGCTCTGTTGAAGCACAAAAAATGACCGACTGCAGCAAAAGTAAGTAGAATTGCAAGATTATGTAGGCCTAGTATCTTCGGACAGGTGAACAGGAAATAAAAGAAGACACCTCTGTATCCCGAGATGTAGCACAGAATAGCAGTATATGGGCAATGCACATGCATTTAATTCTTAGATCACTACACTTTCAATTGGGATCAGATACAATGAAAATCAGTATACTAACAAAAGAGGCATGTTTTTTAATCCATCTACACACTCCTGTGACATTACCAGTGGTCTACAGAGCCTTTGCGTTAAGTCAAAGAAGGAAAAACAAATAGTATTTGTAAGAACGATTGGGTACCATGAACACATTTGTGGTGTGGAACTAGTATTTCCTGAAAAGGTACTTGAAAGATACTTCCTTTATTTTACTGTAACTACTATATCAAGTAAAACTAGTGCAGCAATAAATGTATACGTACATCAGAATTTGTTAGCTTTATACAGAACAAAAAAGCACTGATTTAAAGCTCCAAATCCTCTATTTGAATATCTCACTTTGTAACTTGACACAAGGACCAATTAACAAAACAGAAAAACACTTTTCCAAATTCAGACAGTAACCTCAATTTTCTAAACTCTGGCTGTTTGTTACCTTAACACTGTTTACTACTTGGAAAATCCTGCTCTTTTTTCTAGGAAGCAGGGATACAAAATAAGATCAGTTAAAAAATATTGGGGATATTACTACTGTCTATAAACCTGTAAAAACACAGGAGGCTGACTTGACTGTAAACACACTTATTGAAGCTCCTGTCAAGAAAGGCTCCAGGATGTGCTACCTTTGATTATCATTTTTTGATTATTAAGAGTTCTACATTGCAGCTAAATACAAAGAAGCTTTTTTCATTTCTGATGGGGTTTAGTCTACGGAGCATGTACCTACACAGTACAGCACCACAACACACAAAGTTATAAAAAGGATCCAAAACAGACAATATTGCTAATGAAAAACTCAGAAAAAAATTTCATGTTATCAAATATTGCAGTATGTCTAAAATAAATGAGAAATACTAGTTAAATACTAGTTAAAAAAAAATTAATCTTTTCAGCATGAAGGAAAACTAGCATACCTGTAAAAATCAGAAAATTAATAGGTGTTACAGTGCCTAAATGATGACTTCCAATTAAATTCCCATTTTGGGTTCACTGCAGTCTCCCTAGCAGAGTACAAGGCACATTTAGTGTAAAACATCGCCTGAGTGATATTAGCTAATTTTAATGAGAAATTAGCGACTGCTTAAATAAAAGTTTGTTAAAGATAACTCACCACCATCCCTCTCTCTAACTCTGTGAGTATGCACACTTTTTGCTTTACTGTGCCCTGTGTTGTCACCGTATTTGTTTTCAGGGCTGTCAGAGCGCCGCAGCATTTTATTTGGTGGTGAAGGATCTGTGGTGTCTCGCATCTTGTCATGACGGTGATCACCACCACTGGGGTGACTCTTGGATGAGTACTTAAGAGCCTGTAACAGATCACAAGAAAACATGCATTCACATCAGAAATGAAATTTTGGGATTTTTTCTTCTCTTCCAGAAGTACTTTTAAAAGTTAATTAATTTTAATTTCCTATTAAAAAAGATTAGCATTAATCTTTCGAGTTTTAATTACCTACATTAAAGCAACAAGTTCTGTAATTAGAATCCAAACCACTTTCTCCCACTATTACATCCAATGTAACACCTGCTGTTAAGAAGAACCTAGTTTCTCTATCTTTTCACTGATAGACGACACTCTTTCTGCAGTAAATGGGCCACAGTTCTTCCAAACCTCTGGGACAAGAACAAGTCTCCACTTGTTATTCGGAATAAAAACTTAAAGTTACACTGAATCAGTGTAAACCTTGAATACATCCTCCATAGCCTAGTAAAGATCATTCCATTTCACCATTACCTTGAACTTCAGTGATGTTTTTTTCAGTACTAACATCCCTGTAACAGATGTAACTAAAAAAAAAAATTAGGGGGCCAAAATATGTAATGCGACAATTCATTCTGAAGTCTTCACCAAAAATTATATGTTCTGCCTCACTTTGACCTGCTTTGTTCTGCAGTGTGAACTCCTGAAGACAAGTGTTTACATTTACATGAACTGTCACTGACAGCTCCCTTGGACTGCCGTACTGCACTTCAGTGATTCGAATACACAGAAATGCAGTAAAACACTTCAATTCAGGGCCTACAGAAAGCAGTATCATAACATACAGCTTTCCACAGACTCAAACCTCCACAACTGGGTTTTTTCAGTAGACACAGCAAAGAAGTACAATATCCACCTTACAGAAATTGAGGCTGTTGTCGGTAGCTCAAGGATTTGATTGTTTCTGAACGTGCCTAGCAGCTGGCAACTGCAGAAATTAAGCCTCACTCACAACCCCAAGTTGGTCAGGGTCTAAACCCGTGCCCTGCTCAGGTTACAGCCCACAGCAGCAGTTTTGGGGAGAAGAAAGGACTTTGGGGAGGGGGTGGGGGCGTGGAAGAACAGGACTCCTTTTGTTTTTACAAGAAAAACG
>VZTD01002137.1:352320-396154 GCA_013397725.1 Rhagologus leucostigma
GGGCGGCTCGGGCAGCTCGGCTGGAGCGGCGCTCACGGGCCCATCGCCTCGAGAGGGGAGACGCCGGCAGCTCGGCCCCGCGCGCGCTGAGACACACCGGGAGCACCGACTCGGCCACCGCCTCCCCCCGCCGCGCCCGCCGCCGCCGCTCCAACTACATCCGGGGAACTCGGGCGACGCCGCGCTCGGTCAACGTCGGCTCTTTCCGGCTCTTTCCGACGCGCTCCGTCCCCTCTGTCCCCTTTGCTCTCGGGCGACTCTGCCTTCGGTAAACATCGGCTGCCTCCGCCGAGCCCGACGCCCCTCAGTCCCTCCCTTCGGCAAACATCGGCTGCCTCCGCTGAGCACGACGCCCTTCAGTCCCTCCCTTCGGCGAACATCGGCTCCTTCCGTAACGCGGAGCCCTCCCTGCCCCTCCCGCCTCGGCCCACTCTCCCGAGCGCTACCTGTCTTCGGAAAACATCGCGGTTTTCCGGAGAGACGTTTCCGCACGGCCGTCAGGGCGGCGCCGCGTTCGGAAGCTCTCGGGTGTTTCCGTTACCCTTCACGGGCCGGCGCGGCCGTTGGCGGGCGCACGGGGCCGGTTAGCCGAGGGCAGCGCGGCCTCGGTGGCAGAGCCGCTCTCTCGGTGGGGAGGAATCGCCATCCTGCCAAGCAGGTGGGGGCAACAGAGGGAATTGCGGGGTGTGGGGGGGAGATAGGAATGGGAAGGTCTCCTCTTACCTACCCCCTCCTCCCCTTCCGCCCGGGCACTCGATGTATAGGCAGGAGCCATTTTGTGTGCGGCGTGTGTTCCGCGGGGCCGCGCTCGGCGGCGAGGAGGGTGTTAAAATGTCCCTGGGGCGGCGGCCGCGCTGGTCGGGCCTTGGCCCCGGTGTGTCCCCGGGGGATGTGAGCGGCGGGCGAGGGGCTCGTCGTGGCTCCGGCACAGGCGTTCCGGGTCACCCCAGTGTTCGGGGAGCTCCGGGCGCTCGGTGTGTCGGGAAGATTCCCCGCTGTTGTCAGTGCCTGCTGAGCCCCTCAGGGTGGTGCCCGGTGACAGGGCGAGGAGCGATGGCTATAAACTACAACACAAGTTTCACCTCAGCATGAGGAAGAACTTCCTCGTGTTGAGGGTGGTAAAGCATTGGAATAGGCTGCCCGGGAAGGGCGTGGAGTCTCCCTCTGTGGAGACGTTCAAAAACCACTTAGATGCGTTCCTGTATCACCTGCTCTAGGTGATCCTGCTTTGCCAAGGGGTTGGACGGGGTGATCTCCAGAGGTCCCGCCCAACCCTAAGAACTCCGTGATTCTGTAATTCTTGCTCATTTCTGACCAGGACCTCGAAGTTTGAGGTACAAAGCATCTTATATTCAGGATTGTCTAGAAGTATTATAAAACATATCATAAATACTTTTATACCATTCCCGTGACATAGGAGCCAGCAGTTTTCAGTAAAGGTTTAAGAGCAGATGCCAAATTTTGCTGTGTCCCCCTCCTGAAAAGGGAAGAGATGTGGCACATCTCAGAGTGAGCATATTAACCTTGAATAGAGAACCATGCCCCGTGGCTCCGTCTGTGCTAGTGAAGCATTATTCACGGTAACACTCTTACAAATCTTTTTTTCTGTTTCTTTGTTTGTTTGTTCTCCTTTAATTGGAGTGCAGAAGGCCGTTGCTGAAAGGGGACTTCAGGGAGTGAGTGGAGGATGACTCAGCAGGGAGCTGTTCTTCAGGGTTACAATAATGAACTAGTGAAATGCATTGAAGATTTATGCATGCAAAAAGAAGAACTGAACAAACAAATCCAGCAAGCAGAAGAGGAAAAGAATAAACTCCAGCATGAAATCCAAGTCCTCAGTGAACAGCTGGAATGTGTATGTGAAAACCTGGCCCAAAAGGTGGCTTCACGGAATGAGCTTGATAAAATACTTGCTGAAACTGAAGCTGCTTACATGAAGATTTTGGATAGCTCTAGAACTTTACTTAATGTCCTGAAGAAGGAAGTGGGAAGCTTAAAGCATTCACCAGATCTGAAAACCAATGTAACGTGAAACAGTCAAATGTTTGGACTCTACAGTGCTAAAATTCCGCTAGGTGAGAAACGTGGTCAGCCACGGAACCGTACAGCCACAGTATAAGCTGAGAGGGATTTTCTTCCAGTCTTTCTGTATGTTTTATTATTTTCAAATACACTAGAAAATAGATTAAATAAAGTTGATGTTTTGCTTAAAAAAATCTACTTAATTGAACACTATAAAACTTGGCAAATAATTAGTTGAGGCAGACGTGAGACTGTCAGTTTTGACACTATGATGCTTCAAGACTGAAAAAAAAGATATGTTTTATTGGTTGATTTCAGATGGCTACTGGTAAATTATTCTTTGAAAACTAGTGGATGCGAGTCAATCAGATGCTACTTCTTTTCACTTTCTGAATACTTAGGCTTTACTGTTGGGACCAAGTAGAAATGAGCTATTTATCTTCCTCTAGGGGCTTGGAGTTCTGTCTGATGCATGCACTAGGACAGCCCCTGTTTACAGTGATTGCCTTTTTGAATAATAGAGGGATAAGGCGAGAAATCAGGGCTAATGCAGGGCATGGAGGCTTAAAATTCAACATTGTATACGGTTCATGCATCTTTTGAAGCTATTCTCCAAAGCCTTGTTTAGAAAGGAGATGTGCTGCAGTGAAAGACGAGTTTGGTGCAAGTGCGCAGACAGCTACACTATGAACGCTTGGACCAGTAATGCATTTGGGGCTACAAAAAATGTGTCAGTCGTGACTAGAAGTCCTGAAAAAACCACTGGGGTCCAGTTAAAAATACAGAGGTAAATACAAGATCAAAGAATATAGTCCTGGCTAAAAGCCAGTAATAGAATTTCTGGAAGCCTTTTTAGTGCCTTTTAGCTCTATACTGATCTTTTAAATAATTGTAATAAGATTGTAGAGAACAGTGAACATCGTGGAATGATGTGAAATAAATACAAATAAAAGGTAAAAGAAGAAAATGAGAAGTGTTTTGCAGCTATCAGACATTCTTACAGACGACATTAAAACAGAACTTAGTTTAGAGATCAGGGATAACATAACAGCATGGTATAAATTTCAGTTTAATGCTGTTTTGTATTTTTACTGAACCTCTCTGTGTGTGTGTGTATGTACACATGCATTTTGTCCCGCTCTTTTGTGTGTTATAGCAGTAACATTTTAAGCTGTGTCTTGTTGTCAAATCTTCATTCAATACCAATTAATTAAATCAAAAGAAATGTAGTTGCAATCTCCTTACTTGATAATGGTGTGTCTCTCAGGTGCACGTATAGAGGGTATGGAGATGTGAATAGTTTTGGTAATAGCTCTTCATCAATAATAGGAAGCAAATTTTATATTCTTCTGGTTGCCATGCTACATCAGGGATGAGTTGTGACTGAGGTAATCACAGTTTACTTGGATGGCACTTGCAGGGGCTTCCCTCTGGGGAACTTCCCGTGGGTAATGCTGAGGTGATAAAATTATGTCATCTCAGGGGTGCTGCTGTTGTAGTACTGCAGCATTTGGGACCACCTTGTTTATATTGAAGTGAAACACAAAAATTTTGCTATTTTTAGTAGCAGAAAAGTGGTTTATTTGACTGGACATTTTAGGATGTTCTGTCTTCCCTTAGACTGGTAGTAGTAACTGATTTACAGCAAAATAGGAAGACTCAGGAAAAGTGCTACCTAAAGAGCAAGAACATTGAGTTGCAAATGTAAACTGCTTCTTATTAGCTGCAGTGGAACTTGAAACTGTCTGTGAAAAAAAATTTGTATCATAGAAAGCTCATTTATAGAGAACAGTATAGGTGATTTCTAGTATTGGTCTCACACAATAATTACAGGTTTGTTTGCCTTAGAATAATCATAAATAATGCCTCTTCTTCTACTGAAGCTGACAAAACTAAAGAAATTTTAAGAGAAGCTTTATAAGACTTTAAAGAAATCTACTTCCAGACAATATTATGTCTAATTGTAGCTATTATAGTGTCAAAACTAAATAACTGGAGATGCTTGATTTTTTTTTTGCAAAACTAAGGGGAAAATGTAACTGTTGGCTAGTATTTACACACACACTGGGGCCTCCCAACATTAAAAAAAAAAGTTGAAATGTTGCTAGAATTGCACTCAGTGATCCCAATCTAAAATTTCCATTTAAATTCACATTTAAAGCTGGAGAGAAATAATGTATATCTAAGTCTTGCCTGTTTTTAGAATAACTCCCAAGTGTGGCAGTCATTGTGCACCTGTAGAGTTGCTACTCAAAAATAGTGCTTACCATTATATTCTGTATTGATCCAAATGAACCTTTTTATCGAAGTGATAAACCTTTTTCACTGCTTTTTCATACACTATAAATCTTGACATAAATAGCTTTTGTTAAACAACTTGACTTTGTTCAGAAGACTTGCAAACTAAGTTGGTCCACAGTATTGCTGGAAGAGAAAAGATAATTCGCAGATGGCAGCAGTTCTGCAGGGATAGCCTGAAACAGAAAGTTTACCTGAAATAAGGCAAGTTGTAAGTTTAAAGTATCATACTTATTCCTAACTTAATTTTTATGTTAAATTTACATGACTCTCTGAGTTCGACCTGATGCTTTACTGCAGTGCTTACAGTCTAGGGGCCTTAATAACAAAAGTTGGGTTCCTAATCTAAACTGCTGTGTTGGGCGTTTTGTATCTTACTTCGTATGTGAGGAGACAACAGTTTTTGAAACTCTCACCTATGCCTGATTCAAAGATTTAGTAAAATGCATCTAGAGCACTGGGCTAAAGTCCTGAGTTTATGTAAAGGCACCTCTACCTGACTTCCAAGTAACAGAACACAACTGGAAGATACCTGATTATTCCCTGCTTTTATAGTGATGCTTCTTGCATATGTACCCAGCATTTAAAACACTGGTGATCCACAGTTTTTTCAAAACGTTTGACTGTTGACTCCTTGCAAGTAAACTGAAGAGAGTTTGGCAGTTACCAAAGAAACTGCGTGTGGGTGGTATGTTGAAGTAATTTTCTGTGTGGAAGTGATTTTAGGAACCACTGAGTGAAGTTGCTTATGCCAGCAGCCATTCACATCCCATTACTCTCTTTTCAGAGGTGCTTACCCTGCAGTTGAGGTACCTCCTCCCCACATGCAGTTTCTGTTAATCACCCTACAGAAATGGAGGTGAGTGGACTGGGGGTTGGCCCTAATTTTAAGGGTAGGGAATAAAGAGAAGGTACAGATGTGAAGTCCTGGTTTGGGAAGACTGGAACATGAAGGGGGTGTGATAGAGAGGTGGAGTTTCTCCTAATTTCTGCCTGGTTTAAGTGTACTTGTACGGAGCCACTAAGTTCTTGCTACCCAATAAATCAAATTTTTGTAATCGTCTGAGCTTTATCTGAAATCTGGACTTTCTCCCCCTTCCTTTAAGCCTACTGACAGTCAGCAAAAGAGGGAACCTATGTTTTGTTTTCTCTTTCTGTCTTTTATTTCTGTTCCAGCAGGAGGCTGTGGAATATAAGTCTCTTGTTTGCTGGGTAAGTGTGCTGCCAGGCTCACCCAGGATGCAGTGCTGTTGTTTCCTGTCCTGGTTGCTCTCCTATGGACAGTCCTCAGTGAACTGCTTGGGTTTTATAAAGAACCCCAAGTTCTGCTTGTACTTGATGACCTTGGAGAGTTTAGGCAGAAGGTTGGCAGGTTTTTGGCTCTTAACTTGGTGAATGCAAGAGATTTGTTTCCTTGGACTAGGAATTCTTCAGACCAGGAAGACTAGGCGTCTTCAAATACCTGAACGATTGTCTATTCAAACAGTGAAGCAAGCTGTAGTCTGAACCCAGGTGACCGGATCTTGGGTTGCTGTTTAAGAACTGAGTACATCTAGCTCTTGGGATACAAGTGTGTCCCACTCCAAATTGATTAAGTGGATTAGGCTAAACTGGAACAAGGTACTGGTAATTCTGTAACAAGAACATTCAGAATATCGTTAGCCAGAGGATCAAATGTCTACAGTTAATTCATCATACAGATGAGTCTTGTGCGGAAGACCAATATCTATTACTCCTTAGATGATTTTGCTTGTTAGGAGAGATGAGTGATAAGGTGTAGCTTGTGGCAGTTGCCTTAACCTTGAGTAGATCCTAGATTCTTGGAGTTTTCTGCAAGAAGTAGACAAAACAGTTATTTTTTTATCATGTATTTATTTTTTTAATTTCCTCCTTTTCAGGAATGAGCGAAGAAGTATTAATAAATGCTTTAATGTTGATGTGTTTGTGTGTGTGGTGGTGGTTTTCTTAACAGATGAATAGGCAAGTTTTCCTAAAATCACAGTGCTATTTTAGCTTTAATGTATGTGTGTGTTTTTAAATATCGATATATATATTTTCTTTTTTCTCTTTTGGGTGAAGGACACACTAGCATTTGGTTTAATTTGTGCACCAATTGCTTCGTCAGTGTCTGTTTTACTAGGGAGGAGTCAGGCACCATGACCACTTCTTGGGTGTCTGTTCTATGCTTTTTTTAAACTTGGGATGGGTTTTTTGTTCTTTGCCCCTTAACTACTTATAAATCTGTCAGGAATTTTATTAAATGCCCCAGAGTAGTCCTTGATGGTTGTCTACCTCAGTTGGTTTCAGATGAAGTTTGGTTCACTATCTAGCTGTAAAACCCAGCTACTTGCATGTTAGCTGTTCATAAAACATGGAGAGGTTCAAACTTGCAGGACAGCGAGCTATATCGTCATTCATAGCACTAGCTTGTGGGATTTGCACGAAAAGCAGTTCAGTGTTGTAGTCTGTATTTACAAAAATAAGATGTTAGTAGGATTGAGGCTAGTAGAACGCTTTAGATTTTGTAGTTTCAGAAGTAGTTTCACAAGATCTTGGGGGTGGAACAGTTTGCAGGTTTTTTTGTCTATTTGTGCAAGACTATGGATATGCTTCAGTAACTACTACAGAAAATTTGTAAATTTTAGTGCAAACTTGGGTATCTTGGCAGCGAGCTGGAAAGTAACAGTGTAAAATCTTTGCATTTTGATTATAGCACACCCATTGTTTGTGACACGATGCAAAGCTGATAATATTTCTAAGTATGCTTAATTTGAACGTCGCAAATGGCAAAATGTTGCTTTTAGAACAGGATTCATGCATATTAGAGGAAAACAGGCACCTGTAGACAGAGATCATGTTCAAGAAAAGGCATTTGAAAAAAGTCCTGTCAGTCTTGCTCTGGAGGTGGGATTGATCATGATTCCAGTGACTGTGATGGGAGCTTGTGTCTCTCACATCTCACTTCAGGGCCTGTGAAGTTTCGTGGGATGGCTTCTCCTCTCAGCCTTACCAGCACTCCTGTATAGAGTGCATGTGCTTGGTCCTGAAGGATTTAGAACAGTGTTGAGTGTTTTTGTTTATTATCTTGTGTGAAGTAGACACACAGCTTCCTGGCCAGCCTAAATCGAGACCACAGGAGTGTTAGAGACTATAAAACGAAGTAAGAGGCTGAATAAGTTTTTAACACTTACTTTGAAAAATGTTTAAAATTAGGGTACCTGATAGACTGATCACAGAGCATTTTAAAGTTAAATCTTCACAGACATTATTTTTTGAGTTTTGTATGTGTAGGTTCTCTTGCTTCAGCCAGAGCTCCCATAATTGGCTTGAGGTTTTCCATTGATACAGGATATATGGGAACACTTCTAGAAAATTATTTACGTCATAGTCCATGACAGATTTGTAATTTACATCTTTTTAAAACCATATAGTTGATTTAGTTGAACGTAGTAAAAAGTATCATATTTCTTTCCTAAAGGCTTTCAGATCTCCCTGTCTGTATTCAGAATTAGATCAAAATACTATTTGTAGTATTCTCTTTTTGTTGTTGTGTGATTATTAACAAATTCATATAACTTGGATACTCATTCTGATCGGGCATGTCTGTCAATTCCTGACACAAAATCCTCTTCATATTCTGCAAGCTTACGCTTTCTTAAAGCCTCTTTTTCCTTATACAGTAAGAGCACTTTAAGTTGAATATCAGCATGAGAGAGTTTGGTTTTTGAATGTTTTTGTAATATAGTTAGTATTCAGGGCTAAATCATATGCTGTCAGGTGTTTAAAACAAAAATTGGCAGTAATTCTTACATGGTTATGCAGCTGTTCAGTAACAGAAATCCTGCTATAGGTATGTGCTGCTCACTGCCTCGTAGTAAGTGAGATTAATTGCTGTAACTCATGAACCCAAGGTACTTTTTGTTAAATACTGGTTCTTCCTCAAGTACTGTTGGTAGCATGATTGGAATGGATACTCCATTCCAGGGGAACATGGGGCAAAAGCAGAGCTGCCTTTTTAGTAGAGACCACCATCTGTGGAAAGAGAGGAGCATCCTTGTTAGTTTTGTCCGTGGTAAAGTGAGGTGAGACAATTCAAACAAAGTGGTTAGAATGGTCATAGTTCTCTGTTGCAAGGTTCACTGAAGCAAGCTGATAAAGAGAAAACCCAGTCCATGCTGTCAGTCACAAGGAATGTGATACCCAGTTGCAGCCAGGTTATCTTTAAATGCAGGAGCTCAGGTGCAGCTGGAAGCTGCCACAGTACTGGGCTCAGTGGGTGTTGTTTTGCCTGCCAAGAAGCAGTTGACACTGTGGACACGCTTAAGAAATCTGGTGCACTCTGGAGTCACTGGACTTGTTGGAAAAGTGTGACCTCTTCCTGTGCTTGAAACTCAGGGAATTCTGTGTCTTAGTGACATGTTACTTAGTGACATGACTCCATGAGAAGGATATTTATTTAAAATCCTGTTCTGTTTAATGGTTTTTCTCTGAAGCCTAAAGTGTTTTTGCTTTAGATTCAAGTTGTTCAAGTTCGAATACCTGTGACCAAAAATACAGATGCCCAAGTTCCACTGAAGCCCACAAACCTGTAAGTTGTTGGCATTCAATGTGTAGTACACCAAGTTCCTGGTCAAATGCAGACTTATTCCTACAGTTAAGTTGCTAACTTTGTGGCTCCTCTTAGTTTAAACGATTTGCATGAAGTGTTGCTTGCTCAGTTTGGAATGTACTTTCGGTTTTTTGTTTGTTAGTTTTTTAATGAAGTATTCCATTGAGGCCTCCCATGGCCCTCTGTCATACACATTCATGGTGTGCATGTGACAATGTTTTCTTTGGAAATGTCAGAAGGAAACTACCTGTACAGCAGCAATTTAACTGAAACAAGGTTTGGTTTTATGCCATACTTGTTTTTAAAAGTGCTTAAAAATGACACATACATAAACATATATATTTATATAGTATTTATAAACAAGTGCTTCCAATGAACTGATCACATAGTACCTTACAGAGAATGTCAATACCTTTATCCCCCTTGACTGACAGTGACACTCAGTAGTAATCTGCCCCAAATCAGGGACAGATCTGAGAATGGAGGCTTTGCTTTTTCAGCCTCAATTGAATGCTCTGACTTGGACTGGTTCCCAGGGATTCATGTCCTATTTGGTGTTTTGACATAAATGGACAGGATTATGCATTCTCAACCTGTGTGTTGAGGGAAAGGATAGATATAATTGATTAGAGGCACAGCTTTTTGCTGTTACTTACTCCACATTGCACACAGCATGATGATGATGTTTAAACATGTTACTCCTTTTTCCATGGATAGACCCTGCACGACAAAGTATCCCAGCTCCTGAGCAGCCACTGTCACTTCCCAGACCTGCTCTCTCCAAGCCTCTGCTTTGAGACCTGACTGTAGGAGGTGGGGCAGAGGAACAGAAAGAACTTTTAATGATAGTTGCTAATTAATTACCTTTCAAAGCCTAACCTTTTCAGGTACCTTGCCTTTATAGACCCTATTGTTTTATCAGGCTGCTTATTGCCTTATACTAGTCCGTGTAAGACCACCAGGTTTTTTAGACCAGGAGGCTCCTTGATGTTTAAAGGTAGTGGGAGGTCTGAATTTTAGTCCATCTATAACAGCATACAGAACGCATATAATAGCAGCAGGCTGTGAGACAACCATATTCCAGCACAGCTTGTTTTGGGTTAATGGATTGAAGTAGTACGGCAAGTGAGGAACTCTAGGTATCTGGATGGATGGGGCTTTTCTATAGTGAAAAGAAGCTGGCTGTATGAAATCAGAGTAAGAACTGCTTTAACCTAACTTTAACAGGTGGCACCTGACAGCAGTATTCATATATTCACATATCAAATATACATATCCACACACTCACACATACATTAAAATGTTTATATAAATAAAATCAGCATTTTAATAAATAGAGAGTTCTTGGTAGAAAGCTGTCTAATACTTCAGTATTATCTGCCATTAGAAAAGACAATTTAAACAGGTTGGACATTAACAACTTGCATGAGGTTGTGTACCCTGTTTTTTCAGTCACCCCCACAGTCTTGCTTCCACATAAGCCATCATTTGTAGAACCATCCTCATCTTCTGCAACAGCTTTTGTTGCCTCTATTTCCTAGCTCCTTGCTTATCATGTTTTTAGTCATCCCAAGCTGCTGACCAGAAACATGCTGCTCTTCTGACACGTGGTGGGTCAGAGATACTTTCAGTATCTTGATATTGTCCAGACATGTTCTGGCACACTTGGGAAAGTTGTTTGCAAAGATAAACAGATTTCATTCAGTTTGATAGTGCTCTAAAAGTTATGGCTGGATGAGGTGATAATATTATATTCTAGAGAAACAACAGACGCCTGATCTGAGTTTCATCCTGAAAAAGGGTGGGATGAGAAAAGAGTGGGATCCTAAAAAGACTTGTAAGTCAAAGGGATGGATGGATGGATGGATGGATGGATGGATGGATGGATGGATGGATGGATGGATGGATGGATGGATGGATGGGAATGTGATTTTCCTGATATGCTATGGAGATTCAAGAACAGAAGTTTATTTTGTTTGTCATTGAGGATAAATGCTGACTTTGCTTATAATCTTCTGCAGATAAAGGTCTATATGAGATGCTATAGTTTAATTAGTATTAAGGCTATGTTCAGAGTGATGTGAGTTTGTTCCAGAAATGTTAGCTCTGTGTTTGAGAAAAGATTGTAACTTGAAATTAGAAAGAGGAAAAGGAATAGAGTTATCATTATCTTGCAGATAATGATCTCATTGAGGAAGCTGTTATAGGTCACTTGTGTCTTCTTCAAAGCTCTGAGTGCGACTTGTGTTGCAAAATAATAAATATGTGCTAAGACAGAGTGGAGTATGGCACAGTAAGGCTACTTGTAAAAAGTTATGTCAAGGCATTGTATGTATACAGCAATTTTCTTTGCAATCCTGCTCTCTTTTACAAACTAACCTATTTCCCACTAAGGTGTGCTAGAGATAAACACTGCAGCTGCCTTTGTGTGCAAAGAGGAAGGAGAGGCAATTAAAAGTCTGCATGCTGTGAAATCTCTGGGTACCAACAGTGTCTGCACAGGCCTTTACAATGTTTTAGGGAACAATCGGTTTTCCTACTGTCTGGGGTGACTGAACGCAAAGAGTTTTTGAAAAAGGACAGTAGCTCAGGTATTTTCACACTGGCTAAAGTCCTGCTGGTTTGCATAAAGGTTTCTATTTTTATTTACTGATAGTAAAGTCTGGGTGACAAAGTGGCTCCTCAAGATCAGATGCTGTTTTATTAGAGCACATCATTTTGTCTCTGACAAAGAAAGGGCAAACTTCTGATAATGCAGTGAAAGAACCTGGGACAGGGCAGTATCTAGTATTGGCCTCCATCAAAGACAAGGAAAAGCACAAAAGGACAAAACTGCTGGCCATGGTCTGAATCAAACGGGGTTGCCTCCAAGAGTACCAAGTGAGAGGGCTTTTCTTTCTTTTAACTTGCTCCCTCCTACATCATTACTGGGCTGAGTAAAAAAAGAATTTTCTTTTGAATACGTGGGATAATTTGCTTCAAGTAAAGCTAGTTCCACATGGGAGGCAGCTAAAGCTGCCCCATGGGATCTTTATTTATTTTTTTCTTCAAAAAATTTTCATAATGCAAATTCTAAAAACAAGCAGCCATTGTAAGGAAAAGAGAAACAACAAAATGTTGTGTTTGCTTGTCATTGCAGACCTTTTATACTTCAGTAACTTCACTCCTATGCGGAGTTTCTTGGCTGCAAGTACTGCTTGTCCAAAACATGGATTTTTGGTCTCACACCTGTTCAGTCTAAAATTCCTTTTTTAATTTAGATAAGCTTAATAAAGCAGTATACATTGTTACTTCTATTGTATGTATATTATATACATATTACATATTACTTATATAAATATGTTGTTACTTAGATAGATATGAAATTTATCTATAACTCTTAAGTAAAAGTTCTTTTCCATGGCTTACTATGCCATATATTATTACATGTGTCATTACACTGATGTTGCTGAAGTGAGGCTTGGTTCTCAGACATTAAGATGACCTTGGAACTTAGATTAGCTGCTAAGTATTTTATAGTTTCAGGTGTTGGCAAAGTCAGAAGCAACCAAACATTGGGAAGTGTAACTTGACTTCGTGGATTTAAATTAAAACTTGCATATTACCTTACATGGAACTTGCCTTTCTTTCAAATAACTTCTGTGTCTGGTTGTCGGGTGGGACAGCATAGCCAAATGTTTTAAAGAGGTATCAGAAGCCATAGAACCATTTAAATTGGAAAGAACCTCCCAGATGGGCAAGTCCAGCCATTAACCCAGAACTGCCAAGCCCACCACTAGACCGTGTCCCTAAGTGCCACATCTATGTGTCTTTTAAATAAATAATACCTGTTTGAGCTACTTGATGCTACATTGGGATTGTTACATTGGGAAGCTATGATGTAACTTGTAGTTAAAATAATCTCATTAGTATGAGCACAAATGCCCTTAAACTAACTAAAGTACTTGTGCAGTGTTACTGGGTTTCAAAATGTAAACTTAGGATGCTAGTGCTGCAGCCTATATAAGAGCAAAGAAGGTAACAAAAAATAATTTCAAAATTCTGGAATGAGTTTTGAGATATTAATTAGAATTTAGTAGGTGCCCAAGGATTTTATGCCGCAAGACTCACTGGAAGTTAGTGGGTTTTGTGCTCTGCTTGCTGTTGCTCTGGTTTTTAAGATTCAGGATTCTTCATGCATTTCTCAAAGGCCTGGCTCCGGAAATCAAGGCATTTTCTTTGTCCTTCTCCCCACTCTCTGAAGTTACATTTCTGTTTCTTATAAAGAAAAGGCTGAAAGTGCAAAAGCAAGAAGAAAGGCTCAGAAATGCAAATACAAATAATTCTAATTCTTTTTCATGATTTAACGACAGTCTCACACTTTGTGCTTGGCCTGATGTGTGTCATTTTCAGTGCCTGAAGCTGGTCATGGTCAAAGTCCTATTGAAAATTTCACACCATGTTATACTTCAATCAAGTCAGATGCAATGATGGCTTTAAGAAAGGCACTCGTAATCTGTGGCTGTAGGACATAACTGGCTTTCTGTACGTCCATATTTAAATTCCTCTCTTAGTACCGTTAGCACCTACACCCAGCTTTCCACAGTCATTATGGGTTACGCTGAACTGTCAGGGAAGCCCCTCTTAGTCCAGCCTCAACGTGATCTGCAGGTGACAGGGAACAAGGTCTGGTTTGGAGATGGAGTTCTGGAGCTTCCAGGCCAGCAGAAGCTGGAAGCCCTGTGGGATGGCAGGAGAAGGAGGGCTACTGACTCCTGGGAGAGAGTGCATGCAGCAGCAATGAAGAAGACATGGCTTGTCTTCTGCCAGAAGTAGTATCAACCTGACACGATGCTTCCCAGAATCAGGAATGTTAGAGGAACAAGCAATTTCAGGGCTGAAGGAGGGTCCAGGGGATCTCCTAACATCACAATATATTTATCCCCATTTATATGCAAGTGAATACAGGAAAGGTAAACAGGAAGATGACAGAAGGGGTTTGTAGTACTTGCAGAGCTTGCTTTGGAGTCTGAAAAGGCCAAAAATATGATCACGTATTGTCAACATCTAGCTGAAGAATTTAGAAATGGATTTAGAAATGGAACAATTTATCAGACTGAAGCTAAAGATAGAAGAAAGTATGCTGTATAAAGGGCAGGATGAAGACATTTTAATAAAACTAACTCTGAACAAGAGAGAATAAGCAGCTGACAACATCCAGAGGAATTTTTCTGAGAGGAGAACATCAGAAGAATTGCCAGAATTGTCTAATTTTTCAATTTTTTTTGTTAACATATAAATTTAGTATCTAATATGAAGAAAAATTTATCACAATAGAAATGATTAAATCCTCGGCAAAATGAACATGAATTTTGATGCCATTCCACAATTATTTTTGACAAATGCTTTTAATTTGGCCCAAACAATAGCAAGGAGGCTTTGTGGGTGTCATGCAATCTAGAACTGAATGATTTGTTTCAATCATCATAAAGATGGGACAATAGAGGAAACATGACAAAAATATAGACAACAATGAGTAGGGCTGCACATAATTTTGGCTCTCCTATTTTTATAATAAATCTCTTTGTGGTTTGCTTAAAGCCTCAGCTCCCAGATTCATGTAGTAAATAATTTAAGATTTCATTACACAAAAAGTTTCTAATTTCTGCGATGGCAAAAAAAAGCTTATACAAAGCAAGAAAAGTAACCAAAATACATATTTTTAAGAGACAAAAAGTAAAATCCACCTTTACTCTCAAAAAAATCCAAAGGTGTAAAGACTTGATGCTATTAGAGCTCAGGTGTTTATAGTGCATTGGTTGCTCAGACAGACATTGCAAAGCCTTGTATCCCATCCTTTTTCTTTCCTTAACAACATTCTCTCAGAGCCTGGAAAATAACATGCTTCTGCCCCCTGTTTTATTTGCTTTTTCCTTCAGCAGATGCCTCCGAGCCCAGAGTCTGATTTTAGTTCTGATCTGGAATAACTCCAGGGGCGTGCACGAAGCCATCTCGCTTCTTCCCTCCTAACGGCATGGTGGCAGGGAGGAGACTCAAGACTATTGTTCTCCCTCCCTGTGTCCCTCCTGCAGCAGCAGCCAACATTGTTCCTTTTTATTTACTTCCCCCTCTCTGTAAACCAGCAGGGCTCGCAGCAGAGGGATGCAGCTCTCCTCATTAGAGTAATTAGGCTGATTTATGAGAGTGGCACAGTGAAGGAGAGCTTTCCTAATGCAGTGTTCCCCACAGGAGGCTGGGCACCCACCCAGCTGCTGGCAGGGCAGTGCTGGGCCTCCCCGCCAGCTCGGACTGGAGGGCACACATCTCTTCAACCTTTAATATCAATGAAAATGGACAAATACGTGCAATAAACACTTTTTCCTTCATGTGATATTCTTCACAAGTTGTATGTTCCAAGTTAATATTAGAAGTCTAATTAAATTAACAGAGGAGAGGGATCCTTCCTTAGTGTTAGTAACTAAGTGGAAATTTTGCCTTATAAAGTACTCCTCAAGCAGGTTTGCTGTGTCACTGGAACAGCAAGAGCTTTGTAGGGCTTTGTTTCTCTCCTGCTCTGTGGAGGTTTTGCATTACTTTTACGAAAGGCTTATGTATGATGAGTTAGGAAATTTCCTTCTTCTAGGGAAAATGTTATGAATATCCTTTGAATATCCTTGGTATCTTCATGGCAAAAAATTGTGTCCCAGGGAAGTCCTGCTGCACTTCGGAAGTCCCATTTAAAACGTACATAGGCCTATTTAAAAACAAATTTAAGCTTTTAAAGTGTATTATACAAGCAAACAAAAAATAAGATATTATTGAAAATTCTGCCTGTTGTGTTTCTGCCAGGCACCAGGATCAAACTTGCAAAACTTGCCAGCTGCCTGCACTTCCCAGTGCAATATTTGTGGTCACCTTTATGAAAGAAATGTACCCATCACTTGTCTTCACTAACAGGATGGTATTTATAGGGCCTGAAGGGCAATTAAATAATTTAAATCACCCCCCTAGTCTATAAGAGTATGTTTTGTCCAGGACCGGATTGATGGTGCTAGAGGCATGTTCAGTAGCCTCTCACATTGCAAACTCTGAAAATTCTCAATGAACCCAAGGAACTGCCGGTAGAACCAAGCCAGAGAAGTGAAAGCAATATAAGAATGAAGTGTGTGTTACAAACTGACATGAAAAATCTTACTGCAATTGTAATCGCCTCAAAATGCCTCATACCACCCACAGGAAAAAGCACATAAGCATCCAACATTTTCTGCCACCATCACATTGTCTCAAATGCTCTCAATACACTCTCAACTGGAACATTTGCCTCTGTCTTTTGCATACACAGAAAAGCAGTGCAAGCCCCAGTTTCATTCATCCCATTCCCTCATGCAAAGCCTCAATGTATTTTTGGCTGCCACAAAGTTGATCCATGAGGAAATATACCCTCCTTTTACAGACTTGCATTCCAGAAAGTGAGCAAGAACATTCCTCTTCATTTTGTAAGATGGGAGAGAGGTGGGGAGGGCAACCCCTGAGACCTTTACAGCTGGAAGAAAAACTTTGGTGCTTATTGATACCTCATTAGTCCGTGTTCACCACAAAACAGCATCTAAAAATGTATCCAAACCACAACTTTATTGTTCAGAGGTAACTGTTTTGATAGATAAATATGCAACCTGATTTGTTGTGGATTCAGACACAGTGATTTCTCTGATGGATACAGGGCATTCCCATGGGAGGAGCTCATGATGTTGCTGTGTGCAAGCGCAATCCATGGTTAAGAGACACAGCTATAAAATGGAGGAATGGTTAAAATACTGTGCAGTGTGCTTCTCTCCTAAACAATCATACTGTAGTCGCTTTCCTTCTCAGATTTGCTGCCTTGGGGAGGTAACGAATTACCATTGCCATAAACTGTAATCAAGATCAGATGTGCAAAGGGAAAGGCCTTGCTCAAATATCAAAGGGGTCTTAAACTGCCAAAACAGAGCAAGAGAGAGAAATCCTGAGGAAATCAGAGATGTAATTTATGACTGACCTTCATTTTAACTGGGAAATGTGTGCTCTTGAATGGCAATGCTCCCGTGAATGCATGTTTTGTTTTGTTTCAGCTTACTGGGAATCTTTGGTGCAGTAGTATTGATCTAAGCTCCCAAACAATGAGCCAGGGACAAGGAATCACACAGGCATTCCAGAAACATTTTTCGGCACTGAACCCATCTCAGCAGTGACAGTGCCTGGCTTTGTCATCCCCTCTGCCACGGCGCTGCCTTCCGGGGCTCGTTTCTTTGTGTTTGCATCATCGCTTGCCCAAATGACTCCACATTTTCTGCATTCTCATATCCCAGTTGTCTGGGAAAAAAAGTGAAGTAACAACTCTTCAAGGGGATTTTTGCTGCCACAGGAGCAGTTGATGCTTGGATGAGCTCTCAGTCATAGTCAAAGCAGTACAAGAAAAAACAGACATATTGAATCTTTGCAGTCAAATATAAAATCAAAGCACCACAGTGCCTCAGCTTCCCATGTGCTGCCTCCCTTTTTGAATTTCACAGAGTAACATTTGGGGACCCACTATGCTTCAAAAAAGTTAGATTAAAATCTAGTTCCAAACTTGTCTTTGCAATGGACCCATACTGCACACCAAACACTGGGGAAATTCAAATCCACATTTCCGTCTTTATTCTGTATTTCATGGCCTAATTCCAGCCATAGTTTAAAAACAAAGATGCTTCGCTGCTGTCAGCTCAAGTACTGTACTGAGTTCCCGTGGCTTCCCATCAGATACACTGTTTTAAAGCAAATACTCATTTACATCATCTCAGAATTACACTCTGAATTCTTTTAAAATTCCAGTTAAACATTTTGATGAGAAAGCATATTTTCTAAATCCTACCTTACACTGAACATGAGCTACAAGCAACAGGAATGCTTTAAAGGGACAGTGAAAAGAACAGATTGTCAGGAAAGTCTGTAGGGTTGTCCATTCTGAAGAAACCTCACCAAGGTGTTAGCTATTTGTTAGTTACACTTCTTGTCTGATAATCAGAAAAATACATCTGTCATAAATGTTATAACTCCTTCACAGTTTCGCCTCTCAGCTTCACTGTGAGCAGCTGTCAATATGTGTATGAAACGAACTTAAAAACCCCTAACAGATAGGTTTGATGGCTGATTTAAACGAAGCGATCTTTTAAAGTGAGCTTTTTCAGGTAAACGCCCCTTTGGAGTTAATTGGATGGGAGTATTTGGGTTATTTTTCATCACTGCAAGATGTTTTTCTGCCACACAAAATATGTCCATTTTCAGTAAATATAGAGACGTCTGCAACAAATTAACTTCAGAGTTTTGGAAACACAGATGGTATTTGTTGCACTTTCCCAAAGGGCTACATTTTCTCTACAGAAAGAAGGGATTTTAGCTATTCTGTTATTTTTAGGAGTTTGTTCGTCCCATAATTTCCACTTCACTAAGAAGAGATAAAATCTGATTTGCCGTTTATCTGCTACCAAGCAGGCAGATTAAACAATTCATTTTGTCACTCGCGCTGTGTTTCTGCCACCTCAGCATTTAATTCTAAAACTCAGTATGTCTGTAAGGGGAGCCATGGAGATTCTGTGCTCGACAGGGAAGTCTCAGCGTTCGGTACATCCCGGGTAGGCAGAAATTCACCCCCGGCGCTGTGTCTGTGCGCTGTGGCCCGGCCCGGGCAGCTCGCCCGGACCGCCAGGAGGGGGCGGTCCTCGATTTGGGAAAATAAGCGTGAAGCGTTTCATAGCAGCCTTTGCTGGAGCTCGTGTTCATGACTGTCTACATTTTTGGAATTTTCACCCCCGTCATGTTGTAAGACATTTGATTTAGGACACTCCCGGGAGGGCAGAATTCCTGCGACCTTTAGACAGAACGGGCAATGGAAGGGCAGAGCGTGCAGCAGGGCCTGCAGGCGTCCCACCTAATCACAGGCATCCAAGGGAGAGAGCTCACTGGGAAGCCAGCTTGTCTTTGCTTCCCTCTAGAGTCCATGGATAGACCTGGCTCCTCCGAAGAGCGATTCAGCACACACAGCTGCCAAAAGCACCACTCAGTTCATCATCCCTTGCTCCCAGGGGAAAAAGATTCAGACTTTGTGGGCAATAAAACACAACATGTTTTTTGTGTATCCTTCATTGTGATGCTTAAGTCATTCGAAGTGAACACTGTGAAGTAAATCACTGCTTTTTCACTTACCGTGTTAAAACACACACAAGATGGCTTAAAGATGTAACTTGCCAGTGACCACCTGTTAAGAAGAAAAATATTCTTTTGGCAGAACTGTCATTGATTGACTGGTAAAACATGCAAATGAATCCAGGGAGGAATTCAGAAACCTCTCAAGTGACAAATTCTTACTGAAAGTAGATAAAATTCTTCTCTCCTGAATGACACATTTGATTTAACAGTGTTTATAATAAGCAAATGGTGAGTTTGAGACAAATATGGGGGCAGAGCAGCAAACTGCTCCTGCTTGGCAGAGCAGCAGGACTTCCCTCTGCCCTGCAGATTCCTTTGACATCTGGGATTCCTCTGGCCTTCCTGATTTGACACTTTCTGTGCTGTTTCTGGGATCAGAGAAAACACATGTTAAATGTTAATCTTTTACATTACAACTTAGTTCCTGTAGTACTGCATATGGCTTTAGGATCACTCGTTGCCAAAATCCTAAAGGTGTTCAGCAGCACAGTGAAATTGGTCTCTACTGCACAGGAATTTTTAAAGTCCTGATGGGTGCCTACCTGCATGTGAAGGCACCTGAAGTCCTTTCACAGTCTGGTCCTTTGGCCACTAGCTGTTTTATTCCTCCAGCTGACCGATGACAGTGAAAAAGCAGGATTCAAATCAGGTTTTAAACCTGTAGACAACCTGACTGCAGTATCCTGTATTGCTCAAAAGATGGTCTTTTTCTATAGGTCCAGCTTTTTTTTCATTGGAGATTTTTCTACCTGCTATATCTTGTCTTCTTTTGTTATTTCTCTTACTGAACAAATAAAGAGAATAGCTGTGCTAACTTAAAGCCGTCTTTAGTGACATATTCTGTGGCCTCCTCAAGGAGCTGCATGGCATCCCTCAAATCCTTATCAACAAGTTAGGGATGCAATGCAGTAATCTGCATGGATCAGAGAGTGAACAAGCTACCCCCAGGAGCTGGTCCCACAAACCATCAGCATCTCCCACTTCCTCCCCTGGGAAGCTACACAGCAGTGGCTGTGAGAATGGCTGCAAGAACACAACCTACAGCTTCCAGTCAGCGAGAACAGGGGCAGATCGTCAGAAGGTAAACACAAAACTGAGCCAGTTCAGAAATACTGTATTAGTGGAGCCTACACTGCAGATTTGGCTACAAGCACCATTGGGGGATCACACCAGAGGAGAGGAACTCATGGGTGAAGGGCCACTGCACGGAAACAGTCAGTGTGGACTCGCATGCAAGTCCCAACTTGCACAGAATATTCCAGACTTGCTGCATCTGTCCTCTGGCTACCAAGATGGTGACTTCATGGTTCCACACGGTTGCTGTCGAGGCCTCACAAGGGTTTGCACAGCAGCCATTTTGTAGGTTCAGCTTTTTTTCCTACAGGCAGCAAAGCTCCAGGGGGAAGCAGAGCTTCTGAGATGTTCTCATGCCAGCCTTGATCCCTTAATCCGGCGGCTTGTTTGGAGTGATTGATGTTCACACAAAACTGAGCACTGCTGTCCTTTGTGGAGATGTAAATTGCAAACCATTGTTGACTTGCCAGAGAGCTCTTCCTTCATATTGCCTGTGAGCCACAGTAGCACATACAGACACAAACTTTCTTCCCAAGGCAACTGGCAAGCAATGCTACATCCTCATTCTGTTGTCACTGACCTGTCCAGTTGTATCTTACACTTGTGAAACACCTTTACAGATGTTTGCAGCTAAGCCACAAACTTCCATCTCTGCCATATCTCGCTTTCAAAACTAGGTGGGTCTTCTGATGTGTTGATCAGCAGTGTGTGGTATATCAGGTAACAGAGTGAACTGCTCAGCAGAAAGGAGCTGTGCACGCTTCAACCCCAGGCAGCTCCCATACCTCCCAGCTGTAGCACATGGATTCCCTGCCCAAAGGCATCCCATGTCGCAAGGCCTAATCTCTTGTGGCGTCAGATCTCATTGTGTCCCACTGCAGAATAAACTGAAGCACTGCTGGTGTAGACGTGACCCTTGAGGTGGTTGGTTGCTGGAGTGAGAACTCCTCTGGGCCTGGGTCCAGAGGAGTTCTCACTCCAAGTTGGTTTCCTGTCTGATATTCACCTAGTGGTTAAGGTAAGTGTGTGTTTGCCACCAGAAGCGAGAAAAGGAAAGCAGCACTTGGGCAAAATGACAATGGGAATTCAAAGAGGAAGCAGTCAGTATTTGCTGGTAACATCTGCAGAGCTTATTTTCTCTTTGTTGCCTAAATCAGGAAAATCTATTACAGTAGTTAGGAAAGGGAAATATTTCTTTCTGTTTCTAAGCATGTGAATCAGACTCCCCGCTGGCAAAAGCTGCCCAGCACATTGTGTTCAGTGATGTGTAGAGCCCGCAATTGTACACTGCACCAGGAGCAAAATGTGTGGCAGCACAGGAATCTGGGAAAGGGCCTAGCAGGACAGGAACCTGGGCTAGCTAAGCCCCAGCTAGATCCTGCTTTGTGTAAGTCTTTGTTTTTTTTCAAAAAAAAGTAAATTACACCAGTATTTCATTTCCTTTTTTTACAAGCGAGAAGTTTGGTGTTTTGAGGATGTGGCCAACTTCTGATGAATAATGTTTTGATGATGAATGCAAACATTTGCGAACTGATAGAGATAGACAGAGAGAGGGGAGTGTGTCTTCCAATGGCAAGTATGGTGACATACCCTACTCCTTTCCAGGGAAGCAGGGGAATGTGGGTCTGAACAGAACAAAAATTGGCTTCAGTGACTTGTCAGGACTGCCCATGTTTCCTGGCTGGTTATGAAAGCTCTAGTAGCTCATGTGTAGCCACACTGAACTAGTGTTTGATGGAGCTCCAGCCTGTTCATGTCAAATGACCTCAAGATAAATGTCAGCTCATGACAAGTACAAGTCTTTAATTTACTTCTTAACTTTGAAGCTAGTGGAAAAGACCTTCAAGGGATATTGGCAATTACCAAATTTCTGTTAAAAGTGTTTTACTTCTACAGCAGCATCTCTAAAGAAGCAGGAGTTGAAAGGAAGAGGGAGTTTTTTCTTTTCTCTTCTCCTGATCACTTCTGAGCATTTATGATATTCTGTCCACTTTCAGTGTTTCCACCTTTATTTTTCCTTTTTTTGTTCTTGTGGTATGAGTCCTTGACAGTAAGTATAGAGAATAGCAGGGGAATCTAAGTTAACAGAGAATGCAGAATCAATTTCATATTTCACACTGAAGTCCTCCTTTAGCTCTTCCTTGCCCATGTTTTACAGCTATAAACCTGCCAGTCTCCGCACCACAATAATCTCATTGTATACCCTTAGGGAATACTTTTGCCTACTGACCGTAAGATAGAACCTTCCCTGTATGAAGCTTGATATACATTGCCCCAGATCAAGAAAGGATAAGAAACTTCACAAATTCTCATTTGAAAATTCCTTTTGCTGCTTGTAAAGATCAAGTACACAAAAGCATGAGACCCCAGCCTCCAGCATGTAGAGGACCCAGGGAAGTTTTGGATGTCAGAAATCCTATACCAAGGTGGAGCTACTACCTTTGCAATTACTTTCCATTCCCATAAGGTACCTTCAGCTTTGTCCTTTCAGGCAAAAAAAGCCTCTCTTGGTCCTTCTTCCTAGAGATTGTCCCAGGGAGAATGAATGTTTACATCTGTTTCGGACAAGTCTTCAAATCTGGTGCTTGGAAATGTGGAAAGATGAACTACCAGCTCTACTATCATCAGATGGTCAGAGCAGACCAGGCATCCAGCCCTGAGCTTTGGCATGCGGTAGAGCACAACAGAGGGAAGTTGCTACAGCTGAGGCCCGAACTACCCAGTCTTGTTTGCAGTGGCAGAGAGGACTCAGGCTCACTACTTGGATGGCAGGACAACCTCAGTGGGAGAGGTCCAAGAAAAAGCTCTACATGCCTGAAGCAAACCCTAGGAGAAATTGTGATGCCTCAGCCCAAGAGAACAATCACAGAAAGCCTGTTTATGTGCCTGAGTTTATGGGTACCTGGGCATCATTTGTATCCAAACTTGTATTACCACATTTGTCCAGAGATGCAGCAACCTTGCCGAACTGAGCAGCTCCATGCTTTCTTCCCACCTAAGATAGCAGCAACTGTGACAACTTTCATTTCAACACACACAGGTTTGTGTAACAACCTAGAGGCTGGGGCTCTTGCTCTGGAAATAAGTCATTGCTTTAACTCCCTTCTCAACTGAAAAAAAACTAAGTCAGCGGTTCCAATGATTGTCAGTCAGTAGGATACAAAATTAGGTGGGAAGAGAACAAAGTCCATCTGTTTTTGAACCTACCTCAGTGCAACTCCAAGAGCGACATGGCTAGGAGGATAGGAAATGCAATGGAGCCATTCTGTAGTCCGTACATTAGGAATTTAGCTAAGTAATCTCAAAGCAAAAGAGGTGTGTTAGTCACTGACATGGCAGTGTAATCTCAAGGCAAAAGAGGTATGGGAACTAGTCCCGTAAGAATATATAAAGTCTTCAGTGACCATAGTTCACCAACTCCTGACCTGAGTTCGTTTTTCACTGACTGCATCCCCATCCTGTTGCTTGTGGGCTCTGCTTGCGGTCCACTGTAACAGTTTCAAGAACAGTTAATGAAAATTTTCAGATTACCAAAAGCGAAGGCTGAGGCCAGATGTAAAATGAGCAAATAGATTTTCTAGGTCAAGTTGATCTTCATTTGCAACTCTCAAATCTTAAAAATAAAATGCCTGAGAACTTATCTCCAAAAAACTCTTAAGTAAGGAGGAATAATCTAAATGACTTGTTACGGAGAAAATACTTCAAAAGTCCTTCATGGAGCACTGTTGTATCTCTGGAGTTTGGATGGTGTCTTTTTTCCAAAAAGAGACTTACTTTCTCAATGAGAAATCCTCTCCCAACCTGTACCTTCATGGCAGCAGCATTCTTGAGCTGCTCCACTAGTTCTTACTCATGTGCTACTGATGAGTATGGAAAAGAGAAAAGGAGGCACAACAGACTTTCATCTTTTTTAGTCCCTGCCTGACTTCATAAAACTATGAGCCCTGTCAGACCTTATTCTTCCAGGGAGCCTCAGGGTAATTCTGAAAGACTTTACAGTCCTCTCTTTGAACTTCTGCAACCATTTATGCTTTATTTTCTTTTAAAAACAGCAAGTGGGAAATGAGTTGTCTTGTTCTGGTTTCCTCTGGCCTGTTGTTTCTGAGGGAGGAGGTCCCTTTTCAGGGGGATGCAAAGTGTGAGCTCCAAAACTGCCACTGTCTCTAATGGAGTGGAAGGACTGAGCTCCAGGGAACCCCTGGAACATGCAGAATGCTCTCTGTGAGGGTATTTAATGCAACATTCAGTACTCATATTGCTCAGAACAGCAAGTCTGCTTTTCAAACACAGGCTTCTGAAGTGCAAGGTTTACAGGTAATGCAGTAGTAACACTGCCTGCCTGTTATTTGCTCTGAAATTCTCGATTGTGGTTAGCATGTGTCTTGAAAAATTCATTCTAGCTGAGACTGGGGTGTCAGATAAGGGACATGTTGCTCTGGTGCTGTGACTCAGAGGCTCTTTTATTCTTTATCTGTGGCAGTCGGAGCACAGACAATGAAAGCTGTATCTATGACAGTTCCCTTATTGAAATGCCAGGCTTATTGTACCGCCTGTAAAGTCACAGGAAAGAAACTCCCCATGTTTCTTTCTCTTTCCCCTTTTTTTTTTCTAAGTACAGACGTGTTTGAACCAAGGCATTCCTGCTTCTCGTAGCTGCCAGCTCCTGAGCACAAGATTCAATGTTTTTCTTTTACTTGCTATAAAATGCTTAATCAAAGCCTTCCCTGCTCTGGTATAGCTGTTTCATTATTTATTAATGTAAAAATATGAATTACTGAACTTCAGCCTTGGCAGATAAGTGAAATTGGAATGAACTTTCAGCTCTTTGGTTTCAGAAGGTGAGTAAATCTCTGGTGGAGTTTGCACACATGGTTGGAATAGTTCCCCTCGTTTACCCTGGCACAGCTCCACTGACTGCTGCTGCACTGCCCCGATTCACACTTCCAGCACAGGGAGTTAGAAACTCAGGGGCCTAAGACAGCTGTAACTTTTTCATATTACTTGTCTAGCTTACCTTTAAAACAGAAACTTTAAAATCGTACGTGAGGAGAATGGTTATTTTTTTCCTTGGCTATTAAGGGGGACTTGACTAGAGTGAGTGAGAGGAAGGAGTTGTAAGTAGCACACTGAGGCTGACCCTGGAAGAAGAAATTAAGTAACAGTATAAATATCCTTTGCGTCTTGCACCAAGTCACACACAGCATTTCTCCTATCTTTTACATAATGCCCTGGCAATAAGGAGATCCTTTTAACCTGGTTTCCCTAGGAAATGTAGCGTGTATGTTCACACCATCTGCCCATCACCTCTCCCCAGCCTTCCTCCTGCCACCTGCCACTTGTCCGCTTCCTGGCGTGTGACAGAGAAAGTCCAAAAGTGAAACCTGGCAGCTGTGTTTGGGAGAGATGAGTGCCTGGCCTCCCCAGCAGGGCAAAGGGAACAGCACCCACTGGAGAGGGGGCTCTATCGAGTGTAGCTGCGCCAGGATGGCACCAGGATGCCTCCAGTGTGCCAGAGGGGACCCCCAGGCACCTGGAGACACAGCAGGAAGGAGCAATGGCACTGGGGTGCAGGAAGGAACTGGGAGGGTAAGGGGATGTGGGAGAAAAGTCCATAGGAAACTGGCTTCTGTGAGCTTCACTGCACACAGCAGTGGAGCCTGACGCCAGACAGGCACTAAACGAAAGAAAATCCCTTAAATAGGCAGATGTGTTCTTTCCAAAGTATCTGCTAGTAAAATAAATGAAGCCAGTTAAATTAAGCTTCCATGTTAGTATCCAGCAGTACAGCTCACCCTGATTTACCAGTCCGCTTAACTCCAGTCAGCAATGTAAATCTGGCATTTTATAATTTAGGATGGTTGATTTAAGTGTTGTTTGACATACTGTCCCCTTTTAAAAACCAGCGAACACGAAGGTGTCTGCTGGCCTTTTGAAAAGGAAATAAATATTAACTTATCTGCACAATGTGTGAGCGGATCTAGCCCTGTTACAGGAAACTCATTAATCTCACATGGAAAATAAATAAACTAGGAGAGAAAAGGATGGGTGGGATTTCAACTTCCTCTATTTCCGTAAATCGTTATTTTATATGAACAAGTGCACGCCAAAGGTTTTAAAGAGGAAAATAACTGCAAAGAAAAAATAAGTTCATTGAATCTTTAAAAAGCTTTGCAGTGGAGGGATAATTTAGGGTGGCATTGGGAAAACTCACCTGTTAAATGCTGCCTGATAGTTCCTGCTATTAGAGCACATTTTCCATTGCTGATGCCACTGTCAGTCTTGAGCCACCAGGGCTCACATTTTCCATGGCAGGTGTCTGCCTAAGGCTGGATACATGTGATGCATGTGTGCTTGTATCAAGAATTGTCTCAGACTGAAGATAAAAATTTCAGCCAAAATGGTTTTGCTCTTCAACAAGTGTAAGTTTCCCTCACATTAGAAAGAATGGCAACCTCATCTTTAGACAGTCCCAAAGGCCCCATACTTTGGAGGAAAAGTATGAAATTTGGCAGGAGTGCTTTAGCCACCCTGGAAATCCAACTCAGCCTGGATGAATTATGAGCCTCAGCAAGATCAGTTTGGTCTTGATAGAGCTTCACAGCTTGGTGTTTCAAAGATCCTGCCTTCAGTGATTCTGTGCTAGTCTGGGCGTGACTGAGGTGGTTTTCTTCAGCAAGTTTCTCATTTACTCCTTTGGACCCTGCTGCTGCTTTGGAGAAACCCAGAAGAAATAATCACCCAAGGAAGGAACAGGCTGGAGAGGGTGAGGTGTCTGGACAGAGAGTATGGAGCAAGGGAAGAAGGTTGAGATGAGAAGCCAAGGATGGTGATATAGCACAGCTGGTGCAAGACAGGAATGTAGCAAAAGAGATGCTGGATGGGAGAAAGCGATCAGAGGGTCTGTGGCCACGGTACCCACAGTCAGTGACCAACACGTGTGCCATAGGATAAGACAGAGGTAGTTTTGTTTGCTGGCGGGGATCAGCTGACAGGATCTGACAGGAGCACTGACAGAGCACTTAGAATTACACAGTTTTGAGAGTTGCAGAAAGCATAGCTCCAGCTCAGTTTCAGTGATGGAAGGGTTGGACTTTCAAGGCATAGCCATATTTAAAAAAAAAAAAAAGAATTGGGAAATAGGTGATTGGCCCTTTACTTCCATAAAAATATGACTCTGCACCTGAAAACAGCCGTTTGGTCGGTAGTGTTCTTGCTCTTTCTTCACAGGTGGGAGATACTGTTCCTCAATGCCTTGGAAATTCAAATACTCACTGAGATGCCTTTAATATGGTTTTAAATGTTGGTCTTTCCGAAAGACAGACATCTGTGACCAGACTAGCCAGCACTTCCACAATCATCCATGTATTAGTCAATACCTCTCCAGCATTCTAGAGCTGCTCTCACATCATTTGAAAAATTAGAAAGAGGAAAAACAGAGTGCACACTGAGCAACCACCAGTTCTCTCTCTGAGCCCAGCAGTTTATTCTCTATCACTAAAGCAGCTTAAAACTGAGTAATTTGTATGGCATTCACTGCCAAGAGGCACCTCTTCCTTGAGATTAATCCATATTCTTTGGTAATCTGGGATTGTTAATATTAGTAATTTCTAACTTCAAAATATTGCTATAAATATTCTTCTTTCAGGTTTTATGACAGCCAGACCATTATGTCCTAAGGACCCCAAAAGCCGTTCATCACAATCCAGATTTATATTTCTATAAAGATGTAAAGCTTAGAAAAGCAGGTTTACAATATTTATGAGAAACCAAGAATTTTTAATTTAAGCTAAGATCTAGTGAGAATGCCAATTTATGGTCATATGATGGGTGTGCCACTAATTCAGACAAATGTCTTCCTGATATGAATATAGGCTGGAAAAGCAAATGAAAGCCAAGTGTGAAAGAGACACAGCCAGCCTTAGGGGAATGCAGGAACATCTGCAATCAAATTAAAATAGCAAATAGTATACAACCACAGGACAGCTTTTTAACAGTACATATTTGACAGAGCAGGCAGGGGGTAGTTTAAATGCTGGTTTGGATGGCAAATGCACAAGATTCAAATCCGAATCCATAAACTTCAGTTGTGTTAGTTGGGAGGCAGGAATTAAATTTCAGGGATGCAGCTTGGGGGACATTGGGACAGCACGAGATGGAAAGGAAAGGAGGGCACTCGTCATATGTAATGGCTCAGCCCTGCTTTCACTCTGGACAATACACTCTCTATACCAAGTGTCTGTACTGTGATTCCCCCATTTTCAATCCATACAAAATTTTGATGGAAGCATTCATAATGGTTTGGGTGCTGACGGACATTGCTCTCTCCCCTGAACAGACTCACTGACACCTACTAAGAGCTGAGCTCTCGGAGTTTTTCGGTGTGGGGTCACCGATTTTGATTTCTTTCTTCTCTCAGCTGTCTTTTTTACAAAATTGAACTCACCTCTGAGTAAATTCAAATGTATTTGAGACCTGAGTCAATTCTGATTCAAACTTGGTAACAAATCCAATAATTATTGGGGAGACACAGACATCTAAGCCTTGACTCTTTAGAAACTAAGCAGAAAGGAAAAAAACCAAAGGAACAAAAAAAGGAAAGAAAAGAAACTAAAGAAACTAGACATTAAAAGATCTCCTAATATTTTGTATGTACTGATAATCTGAATTGGGTTAACCCAAGCACATCAAAGGCTAAAAGTCATTAGGATACCTTCGGATATCTCTGCAAAATCTTCCTCCTCCGCACAGCTATTTCAAAAGCTTCAGCACACTGGAGGTTCTGCAGCTGTGGAGTGCAGTCCTTACACACAGTTCTGTGCCTCGCATTTGTTTCCCGCATGCTCATGGGAGTGGAACTGCAAGAAGTAGTTTTGAAGTCTGAAGTACTGCAAACAGTGAATCATGGCTTCAATGGATCATCTTGAAAGCCCTGTCTCAGCAGTTCGTAGCTGTTTCTGACACCAGTGGATCATTACGAGCTTCTACTGCATCAAAAGCTACTTCCCCAAAATACCACACCAGTCAGCCTAAACTCACACGCTTGGACTTCGCAAACTGTTTGCAGAAAGGAGTC
The DNA here is from genome assembly GCA_013397725.1 of Rhagologus leucostigma. NCBI lineage: Eukaryota > Metazoa > Chordata > Aves > Passeriformes > Rhagologus > Rhagologus leucostigma. The sequence continues at coordinate 381,600 of VZTD01002137.1, forward strand.
TTCTCCTTAATGCCTGGATATACAGCATGAGTATGTAATATTCTCTGGATATAGTTTAAATTAAGTGATATGGTTTCATTTACCAACTCTTTTGGGGCAGGAAAAGGGATAAAAAAGTTACCTAGCCAGTTGTATGTGACTATATTAGAATTAAGTTTTCTGTCTTTAATTTGGATGTTAAGAAATTAACTGAAATGAACTATACTCATTTTTGATCTCTATCTTGAGGATCTCTGTGAACAATACATGATAGATGCACTGTGCTGAGACCCACAACAGAAGAACTGGAACTTTTACTCAGGGGTGCATAACTCTTTGATTCAGGCATAAACGCTTCCTTATTTATTAAAAGTTGGCCAGGGGAAATCAAGAATTCTGGAGAAGAAATTACACATGTTTCTGATCATCTTGATATATGCCTGAAGAAGAAACTACTATTCCCCAAACAAAAACGGGTAATTAAAAGTTATCCTTTGTGACTCCAGAATCTGAAAAAAAAAATCGTAGGGTGTCTAATTAATGCCTATGTAAGTACTTTCATGTCTTTTCTCAGGAGTAAGATATTTATAGCCACATACAAAAACAAGAAAAAGACCTAAGGGAACACAAACAAAACCCCACCACCCAGCACCTTAACTGCAGCATCTGCAAGCCAGCACTCATGGAATACTTGATGAAGTGCTTAAGGCTAGGAAGGCTGATAATGAGATTTCTTTTAAGTTCACAGTGCTGCACATTAAAGAGACATTGCCAACCTGATTCTGAAAGGAAATAACATTACATAGCACAAACAGGTTGTTTTTTTTTTTAAATAGAAGAGTCCTTTTCATCACCCTTTGCTGGTGTCTAGAAAGACAAACAGGTTTAGCAAGCAGCATACTTGGTCTACAAATTTTCCCTCAATATTTTTGCATTTTATCTATGTATTTAGTAACACTGCAGTTCTGATGCTGTGTCTGGAGAGTACTCCAGAGAGAAGAGTGGTTCTGAGCTCCACTTGATCAGTGGGCAAAAAGCTGGAATTCCCCAAGATACCACCTTACACAGAATATACTAAAGGCCACCTGCACACAGTGACACTGACTGCACACAAAGTGCTGACACATGTACAGCCTAAACAACCTGGAACCAGATAGTTCCACCTCTCTCTCTCTCTCTGTTCAGTGGTAGAAACTACCACATTATTTGCTGCAAGATTAGATCTGGTATTTCTAGAACTACACATGAATCATCAAGTTGAAGAAAAGCCAATCACTTACTTTGTCTACTTTTCAAATCTTTTCTATAAAACCAAATCATATTTTCTGGTGCAGAAGCCTTTTATAGAGGGAATATAATGTTTCTTATAAAACAGCATATGTGTAGTCCTATGCTTATCCCAACATAATTGCTTCCAGGAGCATTTTTGTTTGCAAAAATATCCTTGAACACTTTCTATTGGCCTTTCCCATTCTAAATGGCAGTGAAGTGGTAATGCCAGCATGTTCCACCTGCCTGCATGGACTAGTCCAAATTAACTTCCCTGTTTTTCTTATCTCCTATAATTTTGTCTCAACACCCCCTGTGAGGAGAAAGACATGAGCTGACAAACAGGTAGAACACATAAATAGATCTGTATTCAGAAAAAAAATACATTCCAACAATATTAATATTGCACAATCAACCACTAAAACTTGACAAAGCTAATTTTGTAATTCTAACTTTTAGCATAGTTTTTACTTACAACACTGCATATTTATTTTTTGGGCCTGGTGTGGGTATGAAACAATTTCTGAACCAAAAGTATCTGTTGTCTGCCAGACCCTTGTTCCCATTGTTGCAGAAGATGGAAAATGAATGGTGAATGATGACACAGGCGACTGCATGAAGAAATAGGATGGCTTTACAGTTACAGTAGCAGAATGCTGTCACTGGGGGAATGGAGTCTGCTTCTGCTAGAAGGTTTCAGCATAAGAGTTCTTAATGCTCTAGTCTTTAGTTTCATATCGCTTGTTTTGGGTGCTGACGATAACCTAGGATTTGATTTGTAGTCATGCTGAAGATAACTGTAGCTGAGGATGCAGAAATTGTGCTTTGAACATACTAAGTGATATATAACATTAGATACTACCAGGAAAAAGATCATAAAAATCATAAACTGAAGTTGGGGTATATTTTTAAACTAGTTTAATATGTCGGTTTTACAATGTAATGCTGTAAGTGCTACAGAAACTGGAAAATAAATGTTATCCCTGTCTGCTCATCTCCACACCCATCTGATGCTGCAGGGCTGGATGCCATGATATGGCAAAAAGCTGCTGAAGACAAAGGTGCCACTTAAGAGCACTGCCCAGTGCTCTCCTGACCTGCAGCCACCAATGCCTGGAGCCAGCTCTCCTGGCAGGACAGGTGCCATTCACGGCATGCCCTGGTAAGGTCTCATGAGGGACATTTTGTCAGATTTCCAGCTGGAACGAAACACCAACACCATCTCAATCACTATGTTAAAAAGGATTGTCAAGAGAATGAGAGGAATGTAGCTGACTTCAGCTCAGAATAACCCCTGGTACCATCTTACCAGGGTCAGATCAGTCTGCGGATGAAGCCTTCATGAAGTCATCCTTTCTCAAAGAGTATCAATGGAAACTGAGGTGTTACTCTGTGGTACACATTTTCAGTGGGCTGTGTGCAATAAAACCACCCCTGGAGCTCCAAAGAGTGATTCCTACAATGGTCTGTCCTAACACCAGCCTTATTAAACATACTTGGTCATCATCTAGAAAATGCCACATATAAGAGACTCAAATGCTGATGGAACCTGGTTGATCTTAAGTGACAGTACATTGGCTCAACCCAAATGGTGACATGTTGCTGCAGAGAGAAATGAAGACCAGCACCATGCATGGACCTGTGTGCCATCTGTGTGGCATTACAACCTTCTGCACACAGAAACCTGGAGACAGCTGAAGCTTTTATTAAACGCAATCCTGAGTAAGAGGATCAACCTACCTTGACCACTCACAGTCATGCCCATACACCTTGGTCAGAGGAGGAAGATCAGGAACTATTTCCAAAATAAGTGCAAGGATCTACTCAAGAAAGCACCACTAAGTATAAAGATCATTATCTGCTATTCATTTGATGAATACTGTGATGCATTTAATCTACAGCAGATTTCACCTTTTTTATCTTGCCATAATTACTAGGATTGAGAGATTAAAATCATTAAAAGCCATATTGTTACCTGAGATAGCCAGAACCTCTGCTCCTATTGTCTGAAGTCAGAATGCAGCCAACAGCCTGACCACCAAGTTGTGGCAAGTGGAGAGCAAGTAAAAATTGCATTGAAAGATCTAGAGGGTCCACCCTGGAAAAGATGCACACATAGCAGATGACTTTGTTGACTTGCCCTGCCTGCAACAGTGTCACTTCCACGAATGCCCACAGTCAGCAGACCTACCCACCCTGGGCTCCCACATCCCTCCTAGAGCAGGTTGAGCGGGCACAACTTGGTCCCCTCTGGCAGTGGCCAGTTCAGCATGCAAGTAGTGCAAGGGTGGATCCTGTGTCCAAACAAGGCAGCTGCTCATGTCCTGGGCTCCCTCTTGTCTTCTCAGAGTGTACATTTACAGGTCTTTGACAAAAAGATGATAATTTGGCTACTTTTTGTTTTGTTGCAACTGTTGCCTTATTTGTTTTGTTCCCCAACACTCACTAAAAACAAGCCTTTGTATTCAAACTCCAAGCCGAGCCGAGCCTTTATTCCACATCTCCTTGCTCAGGTATTCTGAACTCCCTCCTGACTCTTTGTCCTGGCTCTCTCTCATCTGGGATTGCTCACTCCATCCACTTGCCAACGCCACCCACATCTGCTGGTTTCTAGGGCCAGTTTCTTTCCTGGGACTATATTCTCAGAACATCTCCCCTCTTCATAGCAACTTCTCTATCAGTTTCCTTTTCTTGTGCCTCAGTTTCTTGAGCAGTTTGTTTCCCCCGTCTTGCATTCACCTCTTCAGCCTACAACCCCAATATTCTTCTGGATCTTCAGTCTCTGCCAATTGTCATTTTCTCTGGTGGCTTCAAAACAGTATTCCTGTCCTGCCAATCCTGAGTTTTTGCCCTCTCTGCAAGTCCCAGTTTTCACCCCACATGCTCCTACTTCCAGTTCAGCCTGCTGGTTCTCCACAGAAAGGCCTCGGATCTATCTCTTGCACTGTTTGCCTCTGAATCAGACAGTTTCTTCCTTCACGTTGCCAAGATGCCAACAGAGAGGTCACTGAAAGTGCAGGGAAGTGTCCCTGCTCTCCATTTGTTGCTTGGCTCCGGCTCAGCGTGTGGCAGCTGGAAACAACCATTATTGGGAAATTCTATGTCCATCTTGTAATCCTGGGCTGCACCATGTGTAGTGGCTTTGTACGGAGAGTGCATGCCCGGACTAGGAGCTGAGAGGGGCTGGAGAGCCTTATTTGAACTGTGGGAATGATGCACAAACAGGACTGTAACTGTGAGAGTCATAAGCTTGCTCTGGGACAAACTTAACCCTTAAGCAGTAGCAAGTCTCTCCATAAACTGAGATTTGAATTATCCTAAAATTTGGGCAAATGAGAGTAGATTTTCTTTGGTGCATGAGAAAGCATCTGACAAAGGTCTCCCTTGCTCAACTTCAAAGCAAACTTTCTCCATGAAAAGTTTAATCTTTTCCTATTGAAAACCAATATACCCTTCCTAAATTTAATTTCAGAAATTACTAAACCCTTTGGCTGATATTTTCACCAGGCAAGAAAAATACCCACATGATGCAGACAACCAGTACTAACTTTTCCAGTGTGAATCCGGGTAACCTGGCACAAACAGCTGAAAGCTGGGTCCTGCATTGGGAATATCAAACCCTGTGCAACAGGCTGTTACGGGCTCTTTAAAATCTCGGCAGAGCTGCTCACTCTACCTTGTGCATGTGTTGGGAATCAGCTGAAGGGCTGATTCCCATCAAGCAGATTTAAATAGGTTTCCAGCTTAGGGAGAGAAATGGATGTTTGTCTCTTAGGGGAGCTGTTCCTTCCTCCCACCCCTCCCTTATATGTGCACATACATACACACAAAAAAAAAGAGCAGAATGGGGATAAAGGTATTCTCCAGGCAGGAAAGACCAATCCCCTATGGAGGAGCAGCACTTCTGGCAGACCTGGACAGTACTAGAGTTTAAGTGAGTTGAAAATAAAAGACTTATAATGAGATTTTGCACTAGATTGGCTGGCTTGCGCTGGCAGGCAACAAGCACAGCCAGCCTGCTTACAATTCACTCTGGAGGAGATAAGCAAAAATAGAAACCAAAGAGCCACAATCTGTTGGCTAGCCTAGAGAGGTAAAAATGTTTACTTGAAAAGACCACCACTCTCAGACAGAATGACAGGTCTAAGTTGCAACCACTTGCCTTTCTCTGAGTCAGAATCAGAAAGCGCTTATCTTCATCTCACAGAAAGAGTAGAGCTCCCAATTCAGCCCTCTCCAGATCAGGCAGAGAGGAGTGTGAGCACAGAGGAGTGTGGCATTCACCAGCTGTGGTCAGACTCATGGTCCTTATTTCTGCTCATGGTCCTGTTGGGTCTAAATCGCCTTTCACAGGCAGGAGCTTGTGCCAAGCACAGGGGAGGGGTTCTAGGAAGGCTGAGAAGCAATAACTGCTTCACCCAGCAAGGAAGAACAGGTTTGCCAGTGGATTTATCCAGAAGACACACTTCGTTCTGGATGTGAGCTTTGCTGCAGCCTGAACTCAAAGCATCTCTGCTTCTACTTAGGAAGAGGTAAATCTGAGACCATCTCACTACTGCCTGCAAGGAATTTGCCTGTACTTGAGTCATCCAGAGACAATGAATGAGCATAGATCTAAAGTATCTTGCACTTACCAGGAAGCTTCAAAGCTTGTGCTGTTGAGGGTCTTTGGTGAAGACTGAGAACAGCATACCTGAGTGCAATCCTGATATTAAGGGTAGGTTTTACCCAAGAGAAAGGTGTAGATCTTTCTGGGTCCTGGAGGAAAATTTATATTAAATTCTGGTGTCTTTCCTGGTACCTTGAGGAGTACATGGCTCTCAGTTTTTGTCACACAACCCTAGTAAAGAGTAGTTTAACTACCTGATAGAGAACAAGTATGCTTAATAATGACTGGAAATAGCTGGATAGATAATGAGCATTTTTTATCTTATATTACTTATCCGTAGTAGGTACTCGTTTTTCAGTCTAGAAAACTCTCTCTACTACTCAGTAAATGCACAAGTGCTGGTGGTGCATCTCAGGCACTATGGCTCCTGTTCTGATATTCCCCAGTTTGCAGACACATATATAGCAACATTTGTGACCTGGGAGGGCAAGGTTAGCTCCAAAGCAACCCTCTTTCCCTCTGGAATAGACTGTTTGCCAGAAGCACTCAGCATCAGTTGCCCCATGAGAGAATTTTAATCTCAAAACATGCCACAAGTGTATGCCAATTTGTGAAAAAATGCATCTGGCTCCCTCTTCTTTACTAGTTAATGTGCTTTTGTGAGACTGCAGTTGCATATTTCCTGTTAATCTTGATGTCATATCTGTACCTGAGCAGTGGCCTCTTTTCTAATGCATTTCCTAAAGGTTTAGCTCAGTAATTCAGCTGTACGTGATGATAACTTAGGATATACTAAAGGGAGATCTGTTTTCTATTCAGTTCCATGCACTGCCCGAAGGGAACGGAGCAGTAAACTCTGCTTCTTGCCTTAGCTCTGGGGAGGATTAGACAGGGCTTAGTGGAGAAAATTTAGGCAAATGAGATCAGGCAGTCAGATAGCAAATTAAAATGAAATAATAACTGCTTATCCAACTAGATTCTATTTTTCTTCATAATTCCTCTACCTGCCATTCAAAAACACATGTGTGGATCCCACTCCCCAGCTTCTGACTTTGATCCCTGAGCATCAGACTTCTCTTTAGTCTGTAAGTGGAAGACTAAAATGCAGATGCAGGATCACACTCATGGAACAGCACATTCTTGGCTTGCAGCCACATCCAAATTCATTCATAATAGTAGTTTTCTGTAACTGCCAGGAAAGATAAAGAAAGCAGTGACATTTTAACTATCTTGTGATGCAAATAGTTCACCCTCCCAGGAGTTCAGCAAAGTGGAAGCTTAATTAGGGATGATACATTCTAAACTTTACATTCATTATGTCTTTAATTCTTTCACAACTCCTCCACAAATCCTGACGTTGTTTTGTAAGAAACTTTAGAATCAGCATTTAACTCATAAATATACCCTTTTTTGGAAGTATTTCAAATAATTGTGTATTTTGCCCTCTCCAAATACCATTTTAAAATATAATATTAACATTAAGGAAGTATGAAGGACATGTCTGCTTTTGGTACAATGCAGTTTGGTGGTGGTAGGAGGCTTAGTTAAGCAAATCCAAACCATTAAACAATATTAAATAAGATACCAGTAGGTGTGCTGGGGGTCAGGAGGTGGCAGCAAAACTCTGAGAAGTGTGGTTTCTGCATGTCAATAATGGAAGTATTTTAACTGCAAACCAGAACTGAGAAATCATATAAAATTCTAGTAAGAAAAACAAGGGATGGCCAGACACTGATCATGCAATGAGGAATCGTATGAAAAACTTTTGAATTATATGAATTGAAAACCAGCCACCATTAAAACCTGAAATAGCATTAATAATTAATGTAATAACCTAACAAATGTAACTTTTCAGAACAGGAAGACTCCAAGTTGAAGAGGACTCTGACAGAACTTCTCAAGCTGGATGGAGTAGCATCAATAGATGTTTTGCAAAGCTCAGCAAATTGGAGAGTAGTCTCATGATTGGTCAAGTTTACATATATATATATATATATATAAAAGTAGCATTACAGAACAGCTTATCTGATATGGTTTGGAAGCAAGTTCCTGAGGAAGACATCCAGGAAAGAATTCAAAGTAAAACAAAATTCGAAATGCCAACCTGACAGGCAAATTCTTGTGATGCAAATGGTTGTATTTCTGTTCAAATTGTTGCATTTCTGTTCAATCAATTTTTTTCGTTTCTACTTCGTAAGTGAGAATTTGGTGGTATGAATGGCAGAAAGTACATCAACGTGGTTTGCAGTAAGGAAAACTTTAACACTGAGCAGGAAGATCAAGACATATTTGGAGAAGGGACAAAACTGAGCTTGGTTGTTTATCAAAATTGCATGAGTATTCAAAACAGCTTGTGCACAACAAAAACATCCATGGTAAGCTCACTGAGCATGTAGAATAAAAAGGTCAGACCTAAAGATGTGTGTACCTCTATGATAGCTGGATCCTGAGGAGAAATTATCGTATACTAGAAGTCATAAAGGTGGTCCTACAGAAAAACACTGGATTCTGGCTGACTACGCTGAAGGTTGCTACTAAGAAAAAAGTTTGAGATCATAGAAGGGCAAACTTAGCTCCCTCAGAGCTCAAGCGGGAGAGATTCTATGGAGGATAAAGGAGTTAGTGAGCACCTGGAGTTTTTCAAGAATGCTCTCCTGGAAGCACAAAATAGTCATCCCCTTTAAAGGCAAGAAAAGTAGGTGGAGCAAGAGACCCCCTTGGCTTAACTGAGAGTTTCTGTGGCTGCTCAAAACCGAAAGAGACTTGTACCAGAGATGGAAAAGTGAATAAATACTCATTGAGAACTACAAGGGCATTGCCAGGGTGTGCAGAGATGCGGTTAGAAAAGCAAAAGCTTGAGTTGAAATTGGCCAGAGATGTCAAAAACCATAAGGAAGGATTTTTCAGGTATGTAAGCAACAAGCAGAAACAGAAGGAAAATACTGGCCCATTGTTAAACAGGAGAGCCGAATTAGTCACCAACAACACTTAAAAGGCGCAAGGCTTTCTTCACCTCTCTCCTTACCAGCACTGTTGGGTCCCAGGCCCTGGGAACAAAAATCCAGGTTGATGAGAACACAGACCCACCATCAGTTAATGAAGAGTTGGTTGATGAACTCTACAGGAGCTTGACCCCTACAAATCAATGAAGCTTGACAATATCCACCCAAGAGTGTTATGAGAGCCGTTCATTTCTTTATGAAGCCACTCTCCTTAAGCTTTGAGAAGCTGTGGAGACTGGGGGCAACCCAGAAGACTGGAAGAAGACTAATGTCACATCCGTCTATACAAACGGCTTAAAGGAGGCTTCAGGAAATTATAGGCCCATCAGTCTTGCTTCAGTCTCTGGGAAAGTTACGGAATGAATCCTCCTGGGACTATCAGATGAAGCATGTGGTTAGGAAAAGCCAAGCACAGGTTCACCAAGGGCAAATCATGTCTGACAAACCCGATCACCTTCTACAACAAAGTAAACTGTTCAGTTGATGTGGGATGAGCAGTGGACATCGTCTACATGCCTTTCTCCAAAGCTCTTGGTACAGTTTCTGTCAGGTTCCTCCTAGAGAACTGAGGTGTTACAGTCTAGACAAGGGTCCGTACAGTGGATGGGGAGTTGGCTGAGAGGCTGCACCCAGAACAGGGTGCCAAACACCTCCTTTTCAAACTGGCAACCTGCCACAAGTGGGGCCTCCCAGGGATCAGTATTGGGCCCAGAACTGTTTAGTATCTTCATAAGCAATTTGGATGATGGGGTCAAGTGCACCCTGATGAAGTTTCCTTCCCCTAAACTGGGTGGGAAACTGGACACTTTGGGATGAAGAGCCACCCTGCAGGAAGACCTGGATAGGCTGGAAGAGTGAGCTAATAAGAACCTTATGAAGTTAACAAGGACAAGTGTGAGGTCTTGCACTTGGGAAAGCATAATCCCTGAGTGTAGCACAGACTGGGATCTACCCAGCTACTGGGGACAAGCTCTGTGGGAAGGAACATGGCCCAGGTGGACAAGCAGTTGAATATGAGTGCACAGTCTGCTGCTGTGGCAAAGAAGCCAACAGGATCCTGGGCTGAATCAACAAGGGCATCACCAGCAGAGATAAAGATATCATTATCCCACTCTACTCAGCACTTGCCAGACTACACCTGCAATAGTGAGTTCAGTTTTTGTCCCCACTGTGCAAAAAATAGGCGGGCAGCTGGGGAGGGTCCAGAGAAGGGCCACAAAGATGATCCAAGGGCTTGAAGCCTGCCATGTGACAAAAGGCTGAGAGAACTGGGCTAGCTCAGCCTTGAGAAAAGAAGGCTCAGGGGAGACCTGATGGTGGTAATGGTTCTAGTATTTAAGGGGTGGCTACAAAAAAGATGGAGAGTCAATTTTTGAAACAAGACACATGGAAAAGACAAGGGGTAATGAGTACCAGTTACCTCCGCGGAGATTCCGATTGGACACAAGGAATATTTTTCACTAGAACAACCAACCATTGGAATAATCTCCCCAAAAAAGTGGTGGATTTCCCAACTTTGGACACTTTTAAGATCAGTCTGGGCAGGCTGCTGGACCATCTGGTCTGGATGATGGTTTTGCCAAGAAAGGTTGGACCTTTGGACCAGATAATCCTTCAGGTCTCTTCCAACCTAGCATTCCATGACTAACGTTATAGACAGAAAAATTTTACAAGGTGAAGGGAGAAAAAAGATGTATTTTGAGATTTTTTTAAATATAATGGAAGAAGAAAGTTAAAATTACCTTATGAGCAGCTAGAAAAATTTCTCAACCTAAACCAACAAAAAATAATGTTCAATACAGTTCAATATTTATTCATATTAATGTATTTAAGCTCCATGTGCCCTATACGAACATGACACATTTCTACTGTATCAGTCAGAAATCTGGAATCTCTAGAGCACTTTTTTGCTGTAACAAACTAGGATTTTACTACAAGTTGCATCTGTAATAGGAACTAGGCAAATAATGTGTATACATGAATGTGCATGTTCTTTCAATAAAATAATTTGCATAATTCATTTACTCTACCTAGATATACTTCAGAGTTTTGCTGAACAAAACAAAAAATTTCAGAAGGTTTTGCAATTATAATAGGAAAATGTGAGAAAACAAACTAAATATGCCTTTAATAAATGAAACCATTTTAACATATTTTCCAGTATCCTTGATTTGCAATGACTGAAACATTATATTTTCCAGTATCCTCAGTTTGCAATGACTGAAACAGATATTTTGCTGGTTCCAGTTCCATTCAGCCTGTCCTTTGTACTAGCCACAAGCCTGTATGCTGAAATACTGTGAAGATGAAAGAGTAACACAGAACAATATGCAAGTATTTAAAATGCAACAGAAAAAAAAAGATGTCTACAACTATTTATTTGACTTGCACCAACAATATTGGAATTTGAGACGAAAAATAGAATAATATCATTCATACTCATATCAGAAAAAAATCAAGGAAATAAACATGGCTGGAGACAGCTGTCGTAAGTATTTTTGGAACAAATCAAACAGATGTGTTTGAAAAAAAACCCCATCCAATCCGTTCTCTAGAAAATTTTCTAGAGATAAAGCAAGTCTGGTAAACTCTTCAATAAGGGTAATGTAACACAAACTGTTTGCCACAATCCGGAGAACACAGCTTGAATGCTGGGAACAGAGTGGGAGACACCTGAGATGGCTCTGTAAATTATGCAAGAATCTCAGCTATGCACAGCAAGTATGTCAGTGTCAGGAGGTGAATAACACAAAAGCAGTTTCTAAACACACGCAACTAAATACATTTGAATCAGGAGTTCTCAAATTGTCCCATAGGGCTTGCCACACTTTGAAGAGAAACTGGCTCAGTTTCACTTCCCATTAATGATCATATAGTATCTTTTTGCCAAATACAGCAATTGCCTGCATGGAAAAATAATTTTAGGAAAGTATTTAATATGTTTTTAACTGCCTTGTAACAACAACTTAGCAACTGAAAAGAGAGTCGCCAACACCTCGTGATGGGCTAAATCTTCAGAACCAACCAGGAAGATTCTGTGGGTGGAACATGTACAGTGATACGCAGACATGGTACCACCTGAGATGTCTTTCTACTGCTGCATCCCCCTGAGAGAGATGTGGGATGCTGCCTTTGCAGATTTCCAACCACGTCAACAAGACTGAAGAAAATACCCCAGACATATCAGTCATATCTGAAGTGTTTTGGGGACCAGTGTGTCTCAACAGCTCCTAAAGTGTCTTACTTCTTCCTGCCATTTTCCACCAGAAGAACCTCTGGGAGGAAATTAAAAGGAGCAGGTCATCCAACCTGCCTAAATTTACCTTCCTAACCATCTTTTTCTAGTCTGGCTCTTAGACTTTCAGACCTGGACTGACTTACTAATTTTGAGATGCTTAGTTCTTAACCAAAGTCACACTGAAGAATGTTCTTTGAAAACGGTTTGGAAAAACCCCATGGTTTGGAAAAAGCACTGACCTGTGGGAAGTTCTTCATTCTCTCCTTAGTTTCATCACGTTTGCTATTACTGAGTGTTCAGCTTACAGGAGTTGCTTTGCTTTGGATTTGTGGAGAATACGCCCTTTTTCACAACCAATAGACGGCTCAGCTCACTCTTGCCAAACCCTACAGGAAAGGAAGGATAATATGTGGATGGGTACAATGGCAATTCATCTTTCTGGCTGGAAGCCTTGTTTTGGAGTTTTGTTGCTTAGTGTCTGTCAGCACTTTCATCCTGGGAAATTTCAATTTCTCCAACAACAACAGGCTGACCGCAACTAAAAGTTTGCATATAAAGTATCAAAATGCAGAACTACTTTTCGTAAAATTAATTTTCTAAATGAGGTTAAGTCTTAAGATATGAAAAAGCACTTGGGTGGCATTCAGCATAACAAGAAGGAAAGTATTATCTTGGTACTTGTTTAATCTTGTGAAACATTTCTTTAAAAGGACAGTGAGATGAATATTCAAAATGTGATCTCAAACCCCACAAAAAATATGTATTAATCCACGAATTGAGCTGCATTTGATGTGTCTAGCATTTCTAGGCACTGTAATTACTCTACTGACTTTGAGAATAACTTATTCAAAAACTAACCATGTACGTTCAACAGGTTTCCTTTCAGGAATGGTTCAGCTGCTGATGGATCACAAAAGGAAGGATCATGACCTGTCTTTGAAGATATGGATTAAAAGGAACTAATTATTAATGATTTGCTCATTTAAACAAAAAATGATTGACAACATAAAGAAATCATGTAATCCTGTAATGTGCCAAATACTGCAATTTTAAACTGAATAGGAACAAATGTCGAAGGAAGCTGAATGAGAGTAGTTGCATTATACACCACAGAACCATATGTCTAGTAATAAAAGACATAAGAGGAAACTGTAAGAAACTAGTCTTCTGGAACTGCTTACGTATTTCAATGAATTTTTGGCACAATTAAGCACTTCATTCAAAGTGCTACTTGAAGACAATGCCGAAAGGCCCCTCTCAGTGCAGGAGCATTACAGCTGTCCAAAACCACCTGTACTGATGCACTTTGAGAAGATTAGCCAGGAAGTAGTATCAGTACAGCATGCTGTAGGCTAGGAAGCACTTCTGCAGGCTGACAGTCCAGTGCACTAAATGCTGAGTTTTGTGGACACTGGACAGCACTGCTGATGCAAACATATTTATAATACCAATGTATTCCTTTGCTTGGAAAAGACTGAAAGAATCCTTGGCATATTTTATTATATGAAAAATAAACCCATTAAAAATAGATTCATTGAACGAGTAAAGTGTCGTTCTTTCACGCACAGATAGGACTGCAGCCTCTTCTTCTGGGGAAGCCACCACTGCCCTCGCCAGCTGCCAAGCCCTGTCCATCTCTCAACCCCATCCCAAGAGCCTTACTCGTCCTGCTCCTCATCCTGGCTCCCTCCTGGAGCAGTACGGTGTACCCCGGCCACGCAGCACCGGGAGGTCCCACATCAGGGCTGAGAGCACAGCAGTGGCACACGGACCCAACCCGAGCGATCGTATCTGGTATAAACACTGAGGATTCAGACTGAAACGAAACAGGAGGAAACAAAACCCAGTAGGAGAAGCAAACCGAAATATTGTTTTCCCACAGTACCTTTAAGGAAATGTTCAATAAACTTAAGAGGAACATTGTCGCATTACCATAAGATATTTGGATTGCAGTGAAATAATGTGGTTCACTGCTGGCATGTGCATTAAACAGAAGGCATGGAGTTGAGAAATGAATTAATTAGCTTTGTCACTGCTGCTTTCCGAGCTTGGACAAACAGCTGCTGTAGGTCGCTGCTGTTCCCCTGTGCGCAGCCCTGATCGATGGTTTGCAGCCTTTACCCGCAGGTCTGAAGGCTCTACTGCTAAAAAGGTCCAAACAAGAAGCGAGTTCATGTATCCAGCAAATAATTTAAAAAAATTTCTAGAGAGGAAAATATGTGCATGCAAAGGCGCTCCAACTCAAAGACTTGAAATACATTGGCACAATAAATAAACAAAAATGGGAAGAAGCTTAACAGCACAAATGATAACTGTGTGATGACCTTTGCATCCGCTTTCCTGCAGAGCCCTAATAAACCTTTGGCAGTCGCGGCGTTCCCGCTGCCCGCGCTGGCCGCGCCGTGAGGGAGCTCGTCCCCGCGGGCTCCCGGCGCGGCCGGACCGGACCCGCGGCCGA